>JAPDVU010000012.1:25987500-26057500 GCA_026230045.1 Corynorhinus townsendii | reverse complement strand
CAGTGTGCTATCAGATAACAGAATCATCTTAGAAATCTTAATATCTTCACCCAAGTTTTCTTGTTGCTGATATTATTTCTTAAAGAAAACTAAACCAATCCTTTGATTGACAATGAAACGAGAGAGAAAATGCTTTATAGACTTCTATTCTTCATCACCTTAGCCCCTGCTGTTAAAACCTCATTTGTAAAATGTATCACATCCAGCACACAATTAGAAAATAGTCTCCAATGATGCAGAAAGTAGTACAGGTGTGTAAGCAGGTACAGGAAAGTGAAGTTTGTGAGTATTTTTCCTATTAATATTATACCTATTATTTATGGTCTTCATCAATCTTATAATGTTTCATTCGTATTAAACACTCTGGCATTGGCATTGGCAAATGGTTAATTGCTAGCCCAAGGCAAGTTACTGCAAGCTAGCTAGGCATATAGAAGTTCAGTTTACCCTGTTGAGAAACTAATGGGCAAGTTGTAAATCAAGGCAAGAGTTATTTGCATCATGTTCCTTTAGCTCAACTGCTAGTTGATGAGAAACTTTAATAGACCCTTCTGCAAATGTGCTTTGATTTAACTTGAGCATGTTCAGAAGAATTCATATATAATTTTAGAAAACATTATGTAAATTTTAAAATTATTTTCTTATTTTTTAAAGTATTGGATCTTTTCTTATAAGATAAATTCAAATTAAATTTATTAATTCAAAGTTGTAATGAATCTAATACTTAATTTTTATACGTTAATTTTGAATAGCAGCGTTGGTGATTGCCTATTGGAACCTATAAAAAGGTTATCTCGTTTTTTCCCCTCAAACTTACCTTTAACTATATGAAAAGTGACTATTACTTGTGGAAAATTTAAGTCACACATTATACAGAAAAAAAGGGGGAGACTTTAGAAATCAAGATCACTTTTTAGCGGCCACTATTAATTTGTTTTCCGTATTTAGAAAAATTTTGTGCATTTATTCTCTGACTCAATATTCCGAACAATCTGTATGTATATTTTTGGTCTCTGATATGAAAACAGAAGTTTGAAGATGAGAGACCAATGCACACCAGCCTAGAAAGTCATATTCTTTAGCACAGAATGAGGTCCCTGCTTTCTTGACAGGACTACCATTTACAGACAGAAAATCCTCCTGGGGTTATTACCCTGCTCACATATACCTTGAAAATCGTGAATGGCTTCAGGAACTATAAAAATAGTGCTGCTTTTGGTACAATTTGAAGTAATCTACTCCTGTAGATTTGAAGGCATTTGATTTCTTCAATGAAAAATAACTAATAAAAAATAATAAATGATAAATTAGGGCTTGGGATTACATGAGAACCTCCCAACAGGTAGCTATAATACCATGGATTTGGCCTAATGCAGAAGAGGTCATGAGTTTTGGTTAGGTATGCATACTGCCTGCTCTCCCAAAAAGTAAACTTCTTTACATCGGTTCAGTTACCCAAAGAAACCAGGCAGTCTCCCACTCATGGCAATTTTCCTACCTCCTCCTTTTTTGAGAAAATGAGTCAACAGACATTTACTTTCAATTTATTGGTGTTTTTTTGGTTTCTATGTGCTTTACTCCACTAAAACAGCTCTCACTGAAGTCCCTAATGACTTCCTTGAGGCTAAATCAAATAGATAACTTTCATAGCTGCAGCAAAAATAAATGGAAGTTACACAAGTTCAAATCCTTGATGCTCCATTTGTTAGCTGTGTGACCTTGGGAATTTACTTCATCTTTCTATTCTTCAGGGTCTTAGATACAAAACTGTGACAACAATAGTATTCACCTCTTAGGGTTTCTGAGAGTGTAAATAAATTAATCAATATAAAGTGCTAAGGAGAGTGTGTCGCAACTTGTAAGCATTAAATAGAGGTTATTTTAAATTCTGGCTGCATTGATTCCACCAGCATTCTACACTGATCCCTATGTGTCTTAAAACCCTCTCCACCCTGACTTCACATCAAGTCAATTCAATACCACAAATGTTTCTGAATTGTATCCATATCTAATTTGCTTACCCAACCTCAGACTACCATCATCTTTGATGCAGTTAGCTCAGTACATCTGTCTCTATATAGCCACACAGCTACTCCATATACACAGGGTGCTCTTGCTGCTATACAATCTAATTATTCATCCCCCCTTTATTCAAAACTATTTGATGTTCTTTAGTGAGTCTTATAAGGCAAAATCTCTTAATGTGGCCTTGAATGATCCAACCCAATCTATATGCATTAGCCTCTTCTCACTGCCAGCTAATCAATCAATCAACCAATCTCAATCTCTCTCTCTCTTTCTCCCTCCCTCCTCTATTCAGAGGAGAACTTCTTTGAGTTATTATTTAGTATCTTCTTCCTGTCCTAAGAGTTATGCCCCAAATGCTTTTCTTTCTGTTCTTTAACTAAATAACCTTTACTCATCCTTCAGGTCTCAGCTGAATGATCGCATTTTCAGAAAGATCTTCTGGGACCTTTTAGCCTAGTTCATATGCCAGTATTGTATGGTATAGGAGAAACATGTATGTTTCCCTCAAATCATTTATCAAATTTTCAACTTTACATTTTGTTGGTATGAACTGGTTATTTTTTCATTTGTATGACATTGTAAGTCTCATGAGGGCAGGAAGGTGTTGGGCTTTAATCCTTACTATATGCTAAAATCTAGCACCATCCTGAAATGAACACATTTATAGTACCCCTTGTATTTGGATTTATGAGATGATAAAAATGAGATCAGCAGATGCTAGTTTATCTCCTTTTAAACATTTGTCGTAGTCTATCTGCATAAATTTCATGTACACTAAGCTTATTTCCTGTGCCAAAATGTGAATTCTTTGAAGGCAGATACTGTTTTCACATTTAGACCATGCATTAATTTCCTATTGCTGCTATAACAAATTGCCATATACTTGGTGACTTTGGACAACACAGATAAATTATTCTACATTCATGGAGCACAGAAGTCCAAAATGAGTCTCACTGGGTTGTCAGGATTATGCTTCTTCTGAAGGCTCCAGAGGAAAAATTATTTCCTTGTCTCTTCCAATTTTTAGAGGCTTCCCACATTTCTTATCTGTGGACCTCTTCCATTCTCAAAGATGGAAATGCCCATATGAGTCTCTCTCACATGATATCAATTTGATTCTCACCCTCTTGCCTGTTGCTTCAATTATCAGGACCCTTGCAATAATAATGAGCTCCTCAGGATAATCTCACTATCCCAGTCAGGTAATAAGGAACCAATCTTAATTCCCCTTACATGTGTTAAAATATATTCACATGTTCTGGAAATTAGGGTGCAGGTCATGGGGTGCATCATTATTTTGTCTACTATAGATCTCAACAACATTAACACTGTGCTCTGCATAAAATAGGCAATCCAGAAATATTTGACATAAATGTAATCTTTGACACAATTTAGGATCACATATTCATCAAATAATATGTAACACTCTAGCTTAGAATGAATCATTGGTGGCAAATTTGATCTTTGATTTGCTGATAAGGAAAGAGGGGAGATTTGAGGAATATGTGATCCTAAATTACACGATATATGATGTCTCATTAACAGCAAAAGCCAAATGCCATCCTTTTATTCTTGGTCCAAGGTTCTTTCCTATATGTAGGAACCCTAATCAGAGAATGCCAGATGTTCAAAGCCAATTTGCCATATACATGTGCAAAGGCAATGACACAGCAGTTGTACTGTATTCACTGTACAGGTGTATCTTACTACAACCCAAATAGCAATATCACTATTTGGCAAGAAGGCTCTTTTGTTTGAGTTGATGTAAAGATGTGTTGCTGACCAGCTGGTGCACAGCTGCTTTATGAGGCTCCTTTGAAAGACTGCTTTGTCTGATGGCTACTTGGTAGTGATGGCTACTTGGTCTGCAATAAAGTCTCTCTTATATGCCTATGACTTCTCATGTCTTCTCTAATGCCTGGCATCCGAGGACCTGTGCTCCCACAGTTGATGTAGTTGAGCAGAATCAAGGAGAAACTTGCTCCCACACTATATGTGATCATTAATGAAGGTTGAGAAGAATATGTAGTGTCTCATTGTAGTTCATTAAATATTAATATCAAACTTTTAATTAATTGAAATTTTCTCAACATAGACAAATATATGCCCAACAAAAAACCAACAAGTTTAACTTGTAAATAAAGAATTTTACATGACATGTAATATTCACCCTCTGCAGTAAGACTTTTTGATACTTCAACTAAACTAGTGTAGGATCTTTTTATACAGGATTTTAAGAATTATTAAAATTTTAAGAACGTTTTAAATTAAAATAATCTGTGTAGACAATATTCACAAGGGCTTTAGACAAACATAACATCTTTTATATTTGCCAATAGACAGAGTAACTTTTCAGATGTCAGAAATAAAAAATTGAGTATTCTAAAGAAACACTAAAGCATCGTGTAAATAAAAGAGAACTAGACCATGATGTGAATCTCAACTCAGCCACTTATCCATCATTTATAGACCTCTAAAATGGACAAGGAAAAAAATAAACAATAAAATGGACATGAAATCATCTTCAAAGGGCTGTTATGCGTGTGAAGTGAAGTCTTATAACAGAAACAGGAAAAGAGTGATTGGTTTGTGAGAGGCATTGACAGATTTCTAGTTCTCCCTTTTCCCATCTAAAGATGAGTGGTAGCTTATTACCCAAATTAGTGCAGGATATAGAGAATTTTAAAATGTAACCACAATTTTAAAAACGTATTTTCATTTTCTTGTCTAATAACTTTCAAATGGTTAAAATAATACAGGATAATGGAATCAGACAAATCTGGATTTGAATCTTATTTCCCTCACTTGAGTAAATTTAGTTTATGTCTTCTATATCTCATTTGTAAAGTTTCTCATAGAAGTTATTGTGAGGATTAAACAAATAACCATGTATGGCCCTTAACCCTCTTAACACGAATGCCTGCTCATATTTTTATCTTACAGCTCTGAGCTCTTCTCACTCCTCTTCTTTCCTATTCTTGTTGCCCCAATCTCTCTCCTTTCTCCTATATAATTCAGAGGGTTTCCCAGGGAATGGTTCTGCATCTGATTGTTACTCCCTACAATCATACTGACGTTGAATACATGTTTTCCAAGCTCTAGTCATGTGATATTCCAGTCTCACTATCAACCAAATAAATTGGTAGGTAATATTTTTGGAGTGTCAGCCCAACTCATGTCATCATCTCAGAGAATTTCTTCCTTATGAATTAGCCTAGGGATATAACACTTACCCAAGTTGAAACTATTAGATTTACTTCTTGTGGAATTTGACATTGACATAAAGGGATACCATCAACTCTCTCATTGCTAAAAAGATTGGGAAGGTGAAATCCAGAACATTCAAGAGCAGAGGCTGCTGGTTTTTGAAGTACATGTGGTTATTGCTTATAATAATTGAGTGCACTTCAGCTACCTGAAATTGAAGGTGACTTTACTAAGACAATTATAAACCAAATATCCAAGTCTTAACAACCATGTCCCTTTTACACTCTTTGAAGCCAATCATTTATTTCATTTATAAGCATCTTGATTTCCTGTTTCTGTATTTTAGCGAACTTATTTTTTAATCATAGCTCTGTCAGGAATGTTTTTAAATTCCACATCTCTCTGAATATAAATGTAGCCTCTTTTAAATTATCTCCCATAGAATAATTTTCAGTAATAGAACATACCTTCTTCTTCTAAGCCTCATAACCTGTGTTCTTCTTCTAATTTTTTATATTATTCTGACTTTTATTTTTACTTTTCCCCAATTGTTTTCACATATATCTTTATGAAACAATTTAATACTTTCTCGTTCTAAAAAGGAATACAAAAATAAATTAATGATAGCCTCACATTCCTTAAGTTTTATCTGTCTTGTGACTATAAACTCCTTGAATATATCAACTATATATTATTCATTATTTTATATTATCTACTAGAGGCCCGCTGCATGAATTCATGCATGGATGGGGTCCCTCGGCCAGGCCCATGATCGGGGACGATCAAGGGCATCTCGCCCAGTCCTGATTGGGGCTGGCAGGGAGGAGGGACAGCAGGAGGTTGGCTGTGGGAATGCACTGACCACCAGGGGGCAGTTCCTATGTTGAGTATCTGCCCCCTAGTGGTCAGTATGCATAATAGCTAATAGCTGGCCATCTGGTCATAATGGTTGCTTAGGCTTTTATATATATATATGGCCAGAATAGTACTATATATATATCCCATCTAATAAAAGAGTAATATGCAAATTAACCATCACTCCGCTACACCCACAAGGCACACCCACCAGCCAATCAGGAGGGAGCATGCAAATTAACCCAACCAAGCTAGCTGTGGCCATGGAGTGAGCAGGAGCCTTGGGTTTCCCTGGAGATGGAGGAAGCCAAGCTTTCAGCCTGCCCTGGCCTGCCATAGCCTCCATTGAAGGCTACAAAGTTTCCATTATAGAAGATAAATAAATCCCAGATACCAGGGCCTCTGCTTGGGTCACTGGGGGGCATGGCTGGCCTGCAAACCACCACAGACCCCTTGCCCAGGCCACCCCATGCCCCAAGGGAACCCCCACCCTGATCCGGGACACCCTTCAGGGCAAACCAGCAGGCCCCTACTCGTGCACCAGGCCTTTATCCTATCTAATAAAAGAATAATATGAAAATTGACTATCAATCCAACACACAAGATGGCTTCCCCCATGTGGACACAAAATGGCCACCACAAGATGGCCAGCAGGGGAGGGACCAGGTCTGCAAGGGAGGGCAGTTATGGGCGATCAGGCCAGCAGGGGAGGGCAGTTGGGGGTGATCAAGCCTGCAGGGGAGGGCAGTTAGTGGTGACCAGGCAAGCAGAGGGAAGTTAGGGATGACTGGACCTGCAGGGAAGGGTAGTTGGGGGGGGGGGACCCAGGCCTGCAGGGGAGAGCAGTTTGGGGGGACCAGGCCTGCAGGGAGGGCAGTTAGGGGTGACCAGGCCTTCAGGGGAGGGTAGTTAGGGGTGACTAGGACTGCAGGGGTGGGCAGTTAGGGGCAATCAGGCTGGCAGGAGAGCAGTTAGGCATCAATCAGGCTGGCAGGGGAGTGGTTAGGAGGTGATCAAGCTGGCAGGCAGAAGCAGTTAGGGGCAATCAGGAAGGCAGGCAGGTGAGAAGTTGGGAGCCAGCAGTCTTGGATTGTGAGAGGGATGTCCGACTGCCTGTTTAGGCCCAAACCTACAGGGATTGGGCCTAAAAGGGCAGTCGGACATCCCTTGAGGGGTCCCAGATTGGAGAGGGTGCAGGCTGGGCTGAGGGACCCCCCCTCCCCCCATGCATGAATTTTGTGCACTGGGCCTGTGGTATATATATAAAAGGCTAATATGCAAAGTGTCCCTTGGGAGCTCAACCAGGAGACCGGGATTTTTATCGCTCGCTATGATGTGCACTGACCACCAGGGGGCGGCACAGAATGAAGGCAGGCCCTGGCCAGCAGCCGGAAGGCCCAGATCAGCCCTGTTTGCCAGCCAGGCCTAGGGACACTACCTATGTACAAATTTAATGCATCGGGCCTCTAGTAGATATATTTTTAAAAGTTTGCTAATTTATTCGCTTAAATGACATTCATAAGAACCTTTATGCTTTTGAAATACAAATATAAATTAATTGAATTCATAACTAATATACATAACAGGTCAATTTTCCCCTCTAAAGTTACTAGATTCAGGCATCAAATCATTTTAAGCAAATTAATATTGTTATATTTTGACTTTCTAGCAAGGTCTCATTCTTGGCATCTAAGAGACCACTTGCTAGTTCTTTTAAGAAATATGATGATGCTAATACAACTTCTCCCAAGCCCCTTTCCTCTATTTTCCCATCTAGAGCTTCTATCTTAGAGGGAAATTACCTGATTATTATTAATATTGGTTGAATGAATAAAAAAAATGACAAAAATGGATTTAGCCTTTGTTTCTTTTTCTGACAATGTTTTACGTTTCTGCATCTTGAGCACCTTTTGTCTTAGATGATGACATGATCATGTCTATAGGTGATGGCATGATCATCTCTTGTAACTTCTTTCCATTCCCCACCCTCCTATCTTATAGGGTGCTTTGACTTATTCGATTGCCTTCTTAGCAATAACTATTTTTAAATCTAAAGAAAGCAAAATATATGAAATTTGAAAAGTATTAAAAGTAACCTAAAACGGTCTAAGACTTGTGGCATTATGCTTGTATAATTTTGATATGTCACTTTTTGTTTGAGAGCTATGTTCGTGCAATGAGAGAACTTTTAACAAATTGCTCCAGTTATCTCTTTCCATGTAACAAAGTATCCCATAAAGTAGTGACTTTAACCCAATGACCATTTCAACATCTCTGGATGGGCAGTGGTAGACCTGGCAGCATTGTGGTGCTGCCTGTGTTCGCTTGTCATTTCAAATGACAGATGACCTGGTTTTGGAGGTCCTGTATTTTATGAGGCTCACTGAAAGGCTAGTCTCCGCACCAGATGGCTCTCCAGTGTGGCAGTAGCAAGAACTTTGAAGTGCCTGAGATTTTACCCAACTTGTATGTAAGCAAGTTATTCTATCACACTTTAATTAATGCCCGTAGAAGACATGAAACTCTTAGATCACAGATAAATGACTATGACTCATAGCACAAGAGGCAGCATCAACAATTTGTGTCAGTTCTCCATGTCTCCAATTCCCATAGGACAAGGCAGGTAGGCCAAAGCACGTAGTAAGTTGTGTTCCAGGTAAATATCTGAAATCAGGAATGTACTAGCTGTGGTAAATATGAGATTGAAGACTATAGAAAAAAGGGTCAATGAACTTGAAAACAGAGTACAAACCACCATCTAATCTGAATATATAGAGAAAAAAGGGAAAATATAATAACAAATAAATACTTTAAGTAATCAAAATTTCATGTATTGGATTTCCAGGAAAGAAGAAAAAGAATGAAGAACACAGATCACGCACACACACTAAAAAAGAGACAATGACAAAATTAAAGCAAATGAAAGACAAAATGAAAATCTTTAAAAAGTAAAATCAAGATGAATTGCATCTAGAAAAAAATGATTTATATTCTAATCGATGTCTGACTTCTTATAAAAAATCATATTGGCTTGAAGAAAATAGAATGATATCCCCAAAGTGTTGAAGAAAATGTGCCATAAAATTTTGTAGCCAGTGAAAATATTTCAAAATAAGAGTGAAATGAATATATTTCAGCAGAAAAAAGTTGAGAAATTCAGTTGGAAATTTAGATTTATGGAAACCAATATTAGAGCACTAACAATGGTAAGTATATAGGTAAATGTAAGAGACAATATTTTGGATCAAAGTAGTCTGTGATACATCAAGGAAGAATGTAATTTCAGCAACCATGAAAAATAATGCAAATAGATACAGCTAAAAAGAATTAAAATAAAAATACTAAAATGTATTAGATTATTTAAACAAATCCAAGAATAAGGAGTAGAAGATAAAAGATAGGATTATTTGAAAAGCAAAAAGAACGGTTGTCATGAATCCAAACATGTAAATAACTAAACATTTATGTACAAAACACTCATTAAAAACAGAGATTTTCAAAATGTATTAAAAATAAGTTAAGACAATTGAAAGTTGTCTACAGAAATATACATAGCTTAAATATACAGAGAATAAGTAGGTTAAAAGTAGAGAACAAAAAAATGTGTCATTAAAACTATAAGCATAAGGAAGCTGAGGTGGCTTTATTAATATCAAATGGAAAGACAAAGTTTAGTGATTAGATGTATCAATGCAGGATCACCAATTGTAACACATGTACCACTCTGGTGAGTGATATTGATAACAGAGGGGTCTACACATGTGTGAGGTCAGGGATGTATGGAAAATATCTGTACCTGTCTCTCAATTTTGCTATAAACCTAAAACTGCTCTGAAAAAACTTTTAAGTTTAAAAAACTGTCAAAAATTAATTTGTATAGCAACTTTGCAAAGGAAGATAGTCAATAAGCACATGGAAAAGTACTCAAGATCATTAGTAATTGGGATAATATGAGTCACATTAAGATACATTTACACACATTAAAATGGCTAAAATTTTACAAACTGAGAATTCAAATATTTGGCAGGGTAGTAGAACAAGCAGAATTTTCACATCCTGCTGGTAGAACTTTCAAATGGCACAACCACTTTGGAAAACAACTTGGCAGTTTCTCATAAAGTTAAATCTACATCAACTCTATGACCCAATAATTCCACTCTTGAAGATTCATATAAGAGAAATAAAAATATGTACAGCAAATATTTTATGCACACATTTTACAGCAGTTTTGTTTGTAATAGCTAAAAGGTGGAAGCCACATAACTGGAAACATGAAAATGAACAAACAAATTGTAGTATTTGTATATGATGAAGTACTATCCCAGCAGGATAGTAGGGATGCTGGTAGAGAGGGGACTGGGGGGCCATGGTGGGAGGGGCTGGGTGGGGGTGCAGAGGATGGGCCAAGACCAATCCCTGTGCCCAGCACAGCACACAGTTCCCTTCAAGGTGCACAAATTCTTGCACTGGACCCCTAGTTTAACAATAAGTTCCTTCCTTCCCACTGATTTGGAAATTTAGCATAAACACCCAAATAAAATATTAAGTTATTGAACATGTAACTACCACCTTGAAACAAGTTATTTCTTGACTCACACTTTACCCAAATTCTTGTTATATAAAAAGTTATTTTAACAGGACTATTTTTAATACATGCTGACCATGAGGACAGCCAGCAGGAGGGATGTCCAACTGCTGGTTTAGGCCTGGTCTGGCAGTTGGACATCCCCCAAGGGGTCCCAGATTGGAGAGGGTGCAGGCTGGTATGAGGGGACCCCTCCCCCGTGCACTGGGCCTCTAGTTTCAGAGAAATTCCCTAGAACTCTTTTTATAACTTCCAAATGCTGGCTCTCGCTAACATAACAGCAAAGCATAAAAATATTCAACACAAATACATACTCATTTGAGACATGACTCTACATAAAAATGTTGCTTTATAAAAATCACTGTTAAGACTTTCTAACTTTTTCCACTGTTTATCAAAGAGACTTTTTAAGCACTTAAAACTTTGGGTGAGGGGAATGGGACATGACCCAGGACAGAATTATTTTCCTGTCTGCAGAGGCTTCTGGCTTAAATGCTGCAAGAAAAAAGCACCAGTTGTTCTGACTCATGCTGTACATTGTAAAGTCTATAGATTTAAATATAGAGCCATATCAACATTTGAAATTGTTTCTGTCCAATCAGTATGTGTGACGCCAATCTCATTTAGGGAAGGCATTTTTATCTCTTAACTGTAGAAGTCATTCTCTTGGCCATTGTATTCATTATACTGATAAGGTTTTATTTTTAGATCCGAGTTTTCAGCAGAACTCAGAGGACTCTTAAAAGTTGATACTCCCTCAAAGCAATGCAAATAAAACACCTGCTTCACTTACGTATTTCTTAACAGATATGTTTATTGAGATATTATATAACTATATGTTTATTGAGATATTATATAAACAAAAATCAGTGAGTTCATTCTACTTTCTGAGAAGGGGATATTTATGTCTGTAAGTTATTGGGCTTTTAAGAAGACTTACAAATCTAAGAATGCCTAGATGCTTGTACACCAGTCTCACAGCTTACAGACAAACATTTATTTTTCAGCACCTTCCTAGTATAAGCTCAGATAAAGAGAGTAAAATAGCTTGAGAATCTAAATTCTGAGGGCAATAAAAGTTACATTTTCTTTGACTTCTAGAATAGTAGAATATATATAAATATAAATATAAATAAATAAATAAAATATAAATATAAAATATAAAATATAAAAAAATATAAAATATAAATATATTTATATTTTATATTAAAAATATAAAATATAAAATATAAAAAAATATATATAAATAAAGTTTATATTTTAACCATTAAGATATTTCAACAGGCTTCAAAATTTTTCTATCTTATGTCTTGATTTGGAAGTTTTTGCATTCTAATTTGCAAAAAACTTTTTCCTATACATTTTTATGTACTTCCATATTTTTGGTAAATTTTCCACATGTGCACTTTTAATCCTACAAAAAGTTTGTTTTTATATGTTTTAAGTACAGGTAGACTAGACTACTTTGTAGACTAAGGTATAGCAGCATTTACTTAATATTCATATTATTTTCCTGTAGGGAAAATTATGGAAGGTAACCGTTCAGGGCTATAGACAGTTATTTGTTAATAGAAATAGTATAAATTGGTTGATTATCTCCCCCTCTTCATATTTTCAGTACCATTGATATCTTATATAATTTATACAGCACAATCTGAAGTGATCTTCATTACAATATGGCCCAACAATTGTTCATTTTCTGAATCTTATTCCATTTCTTCCCCTGTTGTATGGAGAAAAATGAAGATTATATTATTGTTATTAATAGAGACTTCAACAAGTTTGGGCATATGGCTATTTTGAAAAGAGATTTTAGAATATATGAGAATAAGGTAGAAAAATTCAAAATTGTGATCTTAAGGTGATATGGTTTATATTATAAATTAACTAGACGCCCAATGCATGAAGATTTGTGCAAGAATAGGCCTTCTTTCCCCTGGCTGCTGGCACTGCCTTTGCTCAGGCCAGAGCCGCCTTCCACCTCTCACCTTGTCATGTCAATTTGCATATTCCCTCCTTATTGGCTGTGGGAGCCGCCATCTTTGTCATGGAGTTATGGTCAATTTGCATATCCCATCTTTATTAGATAGGACTGGTTTTCTAGTGCAGGTGTTAAATGAATTAATATTAAAACAAAATAGTATTAGCTACAATGATATAAAATTTTTAACAGATTAAAACTACATTTTAATTTTTTTTCAAAACAAAGAATTTATTATGAGTATAATTATTCATTGTAAGCATTAAGGTGCTATTTTCATAGTCAAATATGGAAGACATTTAAAACCAACAAGATAGCATTTATAAAAAATTAATTACAAGTTGCAAACATGCACAAATTTGTGAGTACAAATGCAAGTTTCCTAAAACTTTTACAAATTAAAACCAGTTTTTATCACTTTGTAAAGTTCAATTTTCTTAAAACATTTAAAAAATTTTATATTGTCTTCTTGGCTTTGGGGGGGCATTATAACTGCTTAATTACTAAATAGTTCCAGTTGAATCACCTGCCAACTTGATATTGGTCTTTCTCTAATTAAAACTGTGTAATTAAATTTGTAATAAAATATAATTAACCTTAATTTTAGGCCAAATTTGAACCTTCCACTTTGCTTGGAAGCCCTAATGACTATAAATATTCATAAAAAGTCTAAAAATTAATAAGAGTGAATTTTATTTTCCCTTAGTTACTTCATACTCAAAGAGTTTGTGATCTACTAAAAAGAATGCTATGGTTGTTTGTTTTGCTTTCCCTCTAAAATATTATCTGATCCTCCTCCTTTGCCTCTAAGCTCCCAAAAGGCATACTTTCCTCAGTAAGTTCTTGAACCCAACACATTTATACAATAAAAGTTAAGATCCTCTCACCAGTAAGAAAATATAATTGGGGTCTTTTGGGCAAAATGAGCAGCAGGCTCAGAAAAACAATGTTTTTAAGGTTACACTACCCACTTTAATTTGATGAAACCTCATCTGTTTGTGCAACCTTTTCTCAATTGAAACAAAAATTAGGTACTGATAAGGAACCATTTTGAGATACCTCTGTGTCTTTTTGCAAAGTGAAAAAAATCTCATGACATTAAGAATGCATTTATTAATCTTGATAGTTAATATTTATGAAACTATATTTAATATTTGTATAATACTGATACTTTAAAAATGTTTAAATTCCATTTGCCTAACAAAAATACAAGAGCTTAAACAAACTGACAGTACTAGATATAATCAATAAAGAACAGATAAAGAATAGTGTGATCAAAGAAGAAAGGACAATATATCTAAATAATTTAAGAAAAACTTTTACTGAAGTATTTTAAATAGTTAAAAATCCACAAGAATGAGTATTTTATATTTCAAGTTTTACATTGGTAACTAAAACAGAGTTTAAAGACTTCTTATGAACAGGCCTATGTCATGGCTTTCTCACTTGAACCCTGATGAAGTCGTGGCTCCCTGAAGAATGCCAAATAAGCTCTCTAATGACCTGGATACAAAATAGTATTTCATAGCAGAAATGCTACTCCACATTGCGTGAGGTGGTCTCCAAACCTTGTGCAGGATATCATCTATTATTCTGAGTCAAACAGTGCTTGACCAATGTGGAAAATAAGCATGAAGAGTCCTTGGCCGGATGGCTCAATTGGTTGGAGCATCACCCATACACCAAAAAGGTTGCGGGCTAGATTGCAGGTCAGGGCACATACCTACGATGCAGGTTTGATCCCTAGCTGATTTTTGTTTCTCTCACACATCAATGTGTCTGTGTGTCTCTCTCTCTCTCTCTCTGTCTCTCTCTCTCTCCATCTCTTTCTTTGCCCCTTTCCATTCTCTCTAAAAATCAATAAAAATAACACATATCCTTGAGTGAGAATTAAAAAAAAAATTTAAAGCAGCATGAGGAGCATGTGAAATGTCTCAGACTTCTTACTTCTGAGCCTTTACTTGCTTGTACCTTTGATTTCTCAGTGAGATCAGTAATCATTCTGAGTTAACAATCCAAATCTCTCTTAATTCATCCTCAACAAATACTTGTTGAAATAATAATTTTTTAATCTCTCCTTCTCCCTTGAATGCCAAGTTACTCAATAAATATCTATTTGCCCTTAATTCATACTCATATATTCCCCCTCTTATTCACATCTACCATGAAGAATTTAACCTAAAATGTTCTTCTGAATTTTAGTCATGTCCTTCGTTTTGATCTACTAATTCAGTGGTTGGCAAACTCTAGTCAACAGAGCTGCAGTTTGCTGACCACTGTATTAATTTGATATAGTTGTTGATGGGGCCACCCCAAAATACGCCAAAGTGGCATATTGACTATTTTGAATTAAAGGTACTTGAGAAATAGCCAATACAAGAAGACACTCTGACCCCCCTTTGTGTCCTCCTTAAAGCAAAAATTAAATCTCCCCAAGCAAAAGGTCCTTCCTCCTGCACCTGGGGGTAGAGAGACATTCTTGATGCCAGTGAGAGGAAATTCAGGACTAAGAGGCTGTGGAAACAAACCTTACTTTCTTCACTATGAGTACCCAAACCCGAGTTTTTCTTGTCAGTTCTTCACAAATTTATTATTCATATAAAAGGTATATAAACAGCCTGCTTTGATCACTTCTTAGGTTTCATATCTATGAGGCCTCCATACATAAAATTAAATTTGTTTTGTTTTTCTCCTATTAATGTCTTGTATTTAACTTACTTATTAGACCAGCCAAAAAGAACCAAGATGGGCAGGGGAAATTTTCCCATCCCTGATACTATCAAAAAACAAGACTAGGTTAAGTCTCAGATACCTTGTTCTGATCTGAATATCTAAATAAAAACTTTGATGATGGATTTAACAAAATGTCAAAAATATCAGTCTATTCCTAACCTTATTAAATATAAACATTCTTATCATATCAAAATGCTAAAAATATCAACATTTTACCATTTGAATATACATGACAATGATAGCATATAAAATGATATGATAATTAATGCACAAAAAATTTAAGCAACTTATAAAATTTTAATGTATTAGAAAATCATGATGAGAAAGCTTTCAAAAAGTTGAGTGAACCAGCACACTACACAAAGGATTAAATTATTGCTGCTATGAATATATTTTGCAAATTATTTTTTAAAGTCATAAAATTTGACTTAATTGATGCATGATCCAGCAGGAAAAGAGTGAGGGAATCAGCCTAAATACAAAGAAGCCTATAACAAGCTGCCTTATCCAGGGACTCACAGGAATATCAGAAATCAACAAATACCAAAAGCTTATTCTTATTAAAAATATAAGACATAAAGTGGACATCCCATGCAACAATCCTATGTGCACTAGGAATATACTATTATTTTATTTAACTACTTTATTATAAACATTAAATAATACTTATGAGTAATTATTTGAAAAATGTTTTTTCATGATTAAATTATAGCCTCTTTTTGATGACTATGGTTTAAGACTATCTTCAAATAATTATTGGCTAAATATACAAATGACAGCTATTATTGGTTTTACAAGGCTGAAGAATAGCAAATTCATTGTACTTTTCCAATTATATCATTCTGTGTGTTGTCCCAATGTAACTTTTCCAGTGAATAATTTCTAAAGAATGACTGAATTATTTAACCTCTGGGTAACTTACAAATATCTACAGTCTTATCTCTGCCTAGTGGGCTATTGAAATCAATATATTCTTGACTTAATAAAAGGTAGATTAATGAATGAATGTAACATAAATGAATATTAAATCCTCTATAAAAGTTAAAGAATGAAAAGGGGAAAAGGAGAACACAGACTATCCTAGACAATGTACTTAAATCAACCATAAGTTATGTTCCTGAATGGATTTACCTGTCCTTAGAGTAAAAAAATATGGAAATCATGAGGCAAAATACAAGTGAGATCTGTTCAGTCCAATCTTGAACTCTTTCTAGATAGTGGAATTACATATTTTAATATTTTAATTATGGGGTGTTTAATATACTAGGAGTATTCTAGTGGTATTAAAATAATTATTGGGGTCCATCAAATTGTAATTGCAGTACATTCTTTAGACATTTTTCTAGGCATATCCTAGCACTGTGGGTATTGTTGTAAGGGTCTGCCCTGTGCATGGTATGACATTTGGCAGCAAACCTAGCCTCCTCCCTCTTGGAGTCAGTAGCAATAAAAATAAATGCTGAGAGTCATTAAGAAGTATGTGAACAAAAATTCCTTATTGACATGCAGCTTATATTCTAATGAGAATGATAAAAATAAACAGAAATCAAGTAACTACTATGGTTTTAAAATTGGCAGGTACCACAAAAATAAAGCACAGTAAATAGATAAAATGTGAGTGATGGAAGAAGCAGGAATGGAGATAGCTAGAGTATTATTTCAGGAGAACACACAATTGCTGAATAATGTTTTATGTCACCCATCCTTTCTCGCTGGCCTTATTTTCCTTTATACAATTACCTTGGTGCTAAGTTAAACAGTGAGGAGTCTAAAGAATAAAAAAACACAGCAAAGACAAAATATTGTTTACTAAACACACACACTTGCTAGTCTTCAGGCTCTCTTTTGATGAATTTTGCTTAGAGTAGGCTTGATTTCATAAACACTGAAAAATATTTGTATTTAATCTACATGGTTGCCTGTATAGATTAACACATCAAGTTCTTATTTGCAAAGATTACTTCTATTTAAACTTTTAAAGTCAGAAACACTCAAAAATTACTTTATCAACCATAAACAGAGTAGAAGTTGAGAAGCAATGTTATCTAAAAACCTAGGTCAAAAACCAGTTAAGACAAGGGTGAGGTAAATATAAAAACACTCAGGGCAAAATAGTCTACTTCATGTAACTGTTGTTGATCAAAGTCCACATAGTAATAGTTATGGATCTGGAAAACCTTTTATAACTTAGCTCAACCTGTATTGTGATTTAGAAACAGGTAATTCATGAGATTAAGGTGCCCTTTATATAACGTCAAGAAGCAGTCAACCTAAAATCTAATCAATGTAAAATAAGCCATAAATTTTAAAAAGTTATGCAAGTATATTGAAAAATAGAATGGCTGAGGCTGTAAAGATGAGTACAAATGGACAATGGTCATCAAAGAGCCTGTAGGAGATGTATTAGAGGGGATGGATGTGTCAGTGTCTCACTCACTGTGGTAGTTTATCCCAGAAATTCTTACTTCCATGTGCACTGATCCTTTGTACATACTTTACTTAATTACTTACATCCAGGATATATTGGACTGGTGGTTAATTGCACATAATTTAATTAATTGCTTTGTTTTAACTTCAACAATTTTTTCCCTTGGTATAAAAGTTGCAAAAATAATTTAAAAAATACTTAACTTTCAAGGGGAAAAGTCTGAGAACAAAGAAACTACCCTGCCTATTCCACCACTAAGGAGGCTGAAAGAAATTGTTGCTTAGGAGGATGAAATGCAAAATCTGGAGTTTCTTGAGAATTGCTGAGTCTGGCCTTTAAAACAATGTATTCTAGAACTATGGTTTTAAGAGCTAATTATTACTTAATTAAAATTAATTCCAAGTATATGTAGCACAAATATATTATATATTAATATTAGTTAAAAGATTAAATTTAAAAATAAATTACCAGGCAAGTTTTGATATTAAGGAGATTTGTTAATATTTTTATTATTCTACCCTTGTTTGTCTTCATTAATACATGATATCATTTATCTCTCCCTTTTGAAAAGTCTCTTGCCTTCTTTCTCTCTGTATGTATTCATATTCATAACTGTATTTCCTTCTATGATTACATTTTTTCTTAAGAGCTTTTGAAAATATTGCAGGTAATCCAGTAAAAGGGTGCATCTTTATGAACTAAGATGTTAATAATAATTAAAGTGACATAAGTATGCTATATTATGGAAAATAGTTCTTTTATCTATATATAAAATTCAGAAAGTAAGATCATACCTGAGAACTAAAATATCATTTTTAGAATTTTTAAAATAAGTATATAATTTATACTGTGTCTTCTAGGTATTATTAAATAAATAATATTTTATCATACCACATAAATCTGAAACATAACTGACTATAGATTTTTGAAAAAAATTAAAAAATAATTATCTATTGGTAGTTTGTTAAATTTGGTATTCTGAATAACTGCATTACCACATATTCTTTATGAAGTTCTAAATTTCAAAAATCAGAACTAAAGAAAATCAATTATTAAAATGTTTTCTTTAATTGTTGACAAGGCACTTTAGGGTGACTAGTAGCACTGAACATCAATTAGCATTTTTATATGCTAATGTTTTCTGAGTCTTCTATAATTTTGTTTCTTTAGGTTCCAGACAAATAGGAATTGCTACTAACAGCAATTGAAAAATGAGATGCAAGGTCTTTTATTTTTAAAATAATATTAACCACGGTTTTCCTGAAAAGGGGGGAGGGACTTCATTAACAATGCTACAGTAGAACAGGAGGAGAGGTGAAGGTTAATAGGAAGCAAGGATTTTTCTTATTTAACAAATGAAAGACATGTCATCCTGGTTCAAACTGTCATTTCTTATTGCACTCCTGTATATCATTTTTGGAAACTTCTAAAATGTCTTTCTTTTCTAACATATTCTGGCTGACTTTCAGCATCTTTTATTTTTATGCTATGTCATGTGACTTTTTGTTAAGAGACACTTCAGGATATTTTTCATAAAACAGGTTCACTTTAGAGCCTCAGGTTTATTTTATTTTTTTACACTAATGTGGCATTATCTTTGCTTTCTTACAAGAACGAAAATGTCTCCAAAGAGTAAAGCTTCCCAAGGTCATTGGCCTGTGTCTTTCTGACTCCACAACCAGGTATTCATTTTTCTTAGTTTCTTGTCAATGCGCCATGATATCCTTCACATCTGTCTGTGCCTTTGCTTTTATTAGCAGAAAATACAGCTATAGCTCCAGTGTCATGTGTACTATAAAGACAGGATTTTCAAGAGAGTTGACAACTCTCATATTTCCTGAAGTATTCTCAATGTAACACAGAAACAGTTTATTACTGTTAAGTAGTGACTGTCTCTCCAGCTTGAATAATGAAGTTCTCTAGGTCAATATTTTATACAATGATACATTTAAGGAAGCATTGCTCTTCAGCTTGGCACTAAAACAATGGTTGTCATAACAAAGAGCTATGTATTATCAATCTCACATGCCACCATAATCAATCTAATTCGTGAGGCAGGGACACCGTAATACATTATTGAGTTAAACCAGGAATCTTCTTCTACCAAAATGTTCATAAAGGAGCATAATAAGATTATTTACAGAGATGAGCTCTACATTGTGGGATAAATTTAACCTTCGGCAAAGAGTGCTCACAGCTGCAGGTGATTTACCTGTGTTACTCAGAAAGGCCTATCAGGCATGAAAGCCTGGAGCCTGAGCTTCACAAAGCCACATAGAGGGGTGAGACAGGAGAGAGAGGGGCAGATATGCATTGAAAAGTCTGGTTCTTGAATCCAATGACTACAACCCACACACACTCACATGCACACAAACAAAACTCAAACAGCTTAAAACATGTTTTACGGAATCATTAAAAATCAAAATCTTGCCCATCTTTCTTTTGAATATTTCATGGCAAGAGACCATTTCTAAGGGAGAAATGTTTCCTTGCTGGTCAGATAACAGAGGGTTTTTAGCATGGAATAAATTCACAAACTTTTCTCAAGAAAGAATTTAGACCATTTCGGTCTAAAGAAGCCAAAGCACCTGCATTGATCTGCTTGGCAGCAGAAAATGAAGTCCCTTTGAAGTTTAAGTTTATACCAACACCTGTTAAGACTCTGCCTGCCCTCAATTCTATTTTATATCTGGCAGTATCACAAGTGCACTCCAATTGAAGATGATTCCATAGAATAAAGAAAATGTACCTTGGCCTGAGATGCACAATCATTATTTTTTTTCTTTCTCATGATTTTCTTCTTTACATATGCTGTGCTCTTGTTGGTTAGGACTTTGAAAGAACTCACTGGAATAAGTCTTTCCTGCACTATGCTTGGCCAGGAAAATAATTTCAATGGGAAAATCCTTTTGCTTTAGGCTTTGACCTGCATTTTCCACTGAAGCTTTATGCATTATCAAGCTGAGTCATTATACATATACTAGAGGCCCGGTGCACAAAATTCATGCACAGATAGGGTCCCTAGGCCTGGCTGGCAATCAGGACTGATCTGTGGGGAGACCAGTGGGGCAATCGGGGGGGGGGCCTGCCTTGGCCAACCTGGCACTGCCCACTTACTGGCCCCACCCACTGCAGCCACCAGTCGCCTCCCTCTGTGGGGTGACTGGTGGGGTGATCAGGGGGGCCCCCCACTGGCACCCGCCTTGGTTGGCCTGGGCCATGCGGGCTGGGGGCATCTCCTGCATTGAGCATCTGCCCCATGGTGGTCAGTGCACATCATAACAACCAGTCATTCCACCAGTCGTTCCACCATTTGGTCGATTTGCATATTAGGTTTTTATTATATAGGCTATCAATTGGGTCAAAACCCAATTAAGGAAATATATATACATACACAGACACACACACACACACACACACACACATATATATACACACACACACACACATATACATATATATATATCAAGTTTGATTGGCACCTCTTAACAAAGCACAATAATGCATTCATCATTTATCATCATTCTTTTCTCATGTTGCAGACTGCACTGTACCAAGATGGGTGCACCTATAAATATTTTCCCTACAGGGTTTTCTTTCATGTGACAGTGATACATCTCTATCAAGAGATGGAGTCCACCCTAACCAGTTTGGCTCAGTGGATAGAACGTCGCCTGCAATCTCAAGGTTCCCAGGTTCGATTCCGGTCAAGGGCATGTTGCTGCACATCCCCAGTGGGGAGTGTGCAGGAGGCAGCTGCTCGATGTTTCTCTCTCATTGATGTTTTCTAACCCTCTATCCCTCTCCCTTCCTCTCTGTAAAAAATCAATAAAATATGTTTTTTAAAAAAGAGATATGGAATCCCTATCTTTCCTCTTGAACTTGGGTGCATCTTTGTCACTACCTTAAATAGAATTTGGTGAAAGTAGCTCTCCATGACTTTTGTGGTTATATCATAAAAGATGAAATGACTTATATATAGTTCTCTTTTATCTGTCTCTCTGTTTGAACCCAGCCATAATATGAGGAAGGCCACATGGATTAAAGTTTTCCAGATATAATTCTAGCTAAGACCCCAGCCAATAGCCAGGATCAACCAAACATGTGAGTGATGTGCCTTCAGATTATTCCAGCACTCAACTTTCAATGTTTCCCATTAAAACCTAAAATGTCATAAAAGAGACAAGCCATGGTCACTATTCCCTGTACACAATTTTAGCACATAGAAACCATGAGAGATAATAAGTTACTTTGTTTTTAAGCACTAAATTCTGGGTGGTTGTTATCCAGCAATAAGTAACTAATATAGTCCACCATAGCTTTTAATCTCTTATCTCAAAATCAGTCAGGTACTTATTAGAATCTACAAAATCATATCTGCAAACTGTTACAGCAGGCTCTATATGCGATGTCTTTCTCTCAACCATGGAATGTTGTCCCCTGCCAAAAGCCCTTCTCAGGAGTGACAATCTCAATGTCAAAAGAAACTGACTCTTATTCCTGTATTTTCCCATTGCAATGTCTGCAGAAATCTTAATGAAGTAATTATGTGCTTCAAATATATTGGTTTGGGACCTGAGCAAATAAATGTGTGCCACAGATGGCTCCAGGATAATCTTGTCTATAATAATGCCATAGGCCAAGTGACCTTGCCCAGAGCATGATGCGTAACTCGCCAGAGCAGAGGCCTGGAGGATTTTGTGAATTCCTAAGGACATCTTTCTGTTCCACCTGCTCTAGGCACCCACAGCCTGAATGCAACTGTCACACATTGTGCACTGTCAAATACACATACCATTCAAATCCAAATCCAAAAGTGGTTCTTTGACTCAAGACTTTCTTCTCAGAACCAAATAACTGAACTGATGCTAGGAAATGAGACTGATACTGCTATATAGTTAATTCTGACATCATTGTATTCAAGATTTACAAATGCCTTAAAGTTATGATTTTCAGTTTAGTCACAGATTTCTTTGAACAGAATCTTATAATGGTGAGGCCCACATAAAAAATCAATAGCTCAGGTTGGAAGCGGGAACCCAAAGCCCCAGCTGTTCTCCCCATCTCTTTTCTCCTCCTGAGATATCATCCCACCACTGAATTGCTACAGAAACCCCACTGGGAGAAGGGGAGCATAGTTACTAAACTAATTTTATAATTCTGTAGTTCCTCTTTGATATAAAACTAGTTAAAAAGTACCCTTAGTTTATTATGGCTGGATAATATTCTCTACAGAACCTAGATGAAATTTCTCTTATTGTCTTCAGAGTCTGCCCATTTTGTGTGTGCATTTTCAACATAGGCATAAACTGAAGGACTCACATAGGCATAAACAAAGGACCTTATCATTAGTTTCATAGAACTGTTTCCTTCTGTAATTTTGCAACACACAAAATTTAAAGTCAAAGTTTTCTGAACAGCAAAGAATGTTTTGCTTTTTCCTTTAACAAACTCTACAAAAATTGCCTGCTGTCCATTAATTATTACTGGAGAAAGTATTTGATCCCATGTATATATTGCTCCCACTTCCTTGTCCCAATATTCTGTAGTTTTCTGAAGTTCTATCAATTTAATCTCCTCATATTACCACCTCCTTCTCACTCCTACACAAACTCATATGATCTAATCATTCATTACCTCAGACCCAGTCTTTTACATCCCAACTTTCTTTTTAAATATTGATGCCAGAATAATTTCTAAAATCATTCGTACCCTACCCTGCCCAGATATTTCCACTATACCCCCCCCCACCTCCATTGTATAAATATATTTGCTTGACTGACAGGTCAAGTTTACCAGTCTCTGTTATCTAAGTGAAGTTTTCATTACGATTCTACACAAACCCTACACACCCAACAAAACTAATATCACCTAATTCATCTAAAATGATTTAGGAAGCTTAGAGGAACTCATTGCTTAAAAGAAAATAAAAGTAACAGAATGAAGAAGGTATATCAGTCAGGCTATGATAGCTGGTGTATGGTGTAGTTAAAACATCTCTAAGTCACAGTGGCATATCATACTAAGTTCATACATTCCACTGTGGGTCCAGGCAGCTCTCTCCCAGCTGCATCTGGCATTCCAGGCTGCTCTAAACGAATGGCATCTCCCCTAACAACAGACACTTTCACAATTACCTCAGCCAAACATGGAGAATGGCCCAAATCACATCATAGCACATCACACTTCATTGGCTAAAGCAAACCACATGACCACAAATAACTCTCAGAAGGTAGAGAAGTACAATTATTTTGGTCTAGAAAGTTAATTAGTGAATAGTCATCAAGTCAACTGGATTTCCATAACTGATGACCAATGCACGTAATTAGCAAAGTCAAATTGTAATCAGGTCACTTTGAGAATGTAGAATGAGAACAAGGGTGGTTAGATGATTTTCCTCTCTTATGCCATCAAGTAATTATATTTATGCTAGTATACAGGAAACATTCCAAATACTAACATAATATCTGAGTTTATAAACAACTTCTAAAAAATGTTAAATGAAAAAGGTTTGCCAATCAAAATATATTATCTGAGAAACCATAAAGGAACTTAGCAATACCTGGAACATGAACAAAGCCAAAATATAAACTATTATCAGATATAAGTAAAAAGGTAGGCACATATTATATAGTGAATAAAAAATGAGTGACCAAGAAATGAAAAAAATCAAACTATTTAAAACCTTCATTTTAACAAAATGTTATATAATGAAAAGAAACTCCCACAAAAGTGTGTCAAATAAAGTTTAAAAAGTTGAATTGAACCCTGGCTGGTGTGGCTCCATTGGTTGGAGCATCATCCTATACACTGATAGGTTGTGGGTTCCGTTCCCAGTCAGGGCACATATCTGGGTTATGGGATCAATCCCCAGTTGGGTTCATAGGGAAGGCAACTGATCTATTTTTCTCTCTCACGTTGATGTTTCTCTCTCTCCTTCTTCCTTTCTCTCTTCCTAAAATCAATTAAAAAAACATATCCTCAGGTGAGGATTAAGAAAACAATTTGAATTGCATAACATGCAGCGTTGCTTAATATCAAGGTTATTGAAATGAGTCAGCACAACTAAGTATCCTAGAATTTTCAGGGTAAACTTGTGCCCTCTATGTCTGTTCTGATCCAGCTACAACTTTGTGTTACCTTGAAGTTGTCAATTTTGATCTAAATATTCATGGGGGTGGATCAGGTATGTGGCTCTGTGATTTCTAGCACAGTGGCCATCATTTAAGTACATCTTACAGACAGTAGATGAACTTTTTTTAAATTTTTTCAGTTACAATTGACATTCAGTATTTTTTTACATTAGTTTCAGGCAGATAAAGACAAATGTCATATGATTTTATTTCTATGCAAAATCTAAAGAACAAACAAAACAGAAACAGATTCATAGATACACAGAAGAAAATGGACATTTTCTAGGGACATGGAGTTTTGGTCAAGAGAATACTATGTGTTTTTTCCCCCTTCAGCTGCCTTCTGTATCCCTATCTGGCCTCATTCTCCATGTGCTCCTTTCTCACATCCAACAGTTAAAGTTGTAGCCTACTCTGATTTAGAAACAGGGCTGTATGGATAAGACAAGCCTGAAGAAAAATCACATAATATCTATCTTAATTTCCAATGTTGCCGGGTTGGCTGTACTTTTTAAAAATCTAAGCAACTCTGAAAGTTATAAAGTAAAAGAAAAATGGCCTCTCTCTTGCCCGGCCAGTGTTGCTCAGTGGTTGAATGTCGACCTATGAACCAGGAGGTCACAGTTTGATTCCTGGTCAGGGGACATGCCCAGGTTTTGCGCTGTATCCCCAGTAGGGGGCATGCAGGAGGCAGCCAATCAATGATTCTCTCTCATCATTGACATTTCTATCTCTCCTTCTTCCTTCCTCTCTGAAATTAAAAAATATATATACATATATATATATATATATATATATATATATATTTATAAAGCATCTCTCTTTTCTACACCCTTATTTTATTCCCCAGACAAAGCACTCCATTTTTGAAATTCAGATATGGGGCATAGAGGGTTTCAATGTGCCATTCAAAGTCATAATGGTTTTTAACAAATGTATTAGGATAACAATAGAGTAACTGTTACCTTTGTGTATGTAGTATAGTACTAAAGAAGGTAAATATTTTGCTATAATTTTTGCAGCTATAAAATATAAAAACTAGTAAATAAGCACAAAATAAAAGTAACATTTGATTAGCGATAATCACCATCAATTCAGAATGAAACTACCTTAATAAAATACATTTGGATTTCCACTTTATGTTGTGAAATAAACAATTGTCAAATATTTATCATGCTTTGAATTTTAATATATTTTAACTTGACGCTTTTGCTACTAAATCTCACTAGAATGCTATCAACTTACTCAATGGGACGTAATCATTAATAATTTTTAATACTCAAAGTTGGACAACAGCCATTGGAGTTTCCAGAGATTTAGTCCCAATAGCTCAACCAGTGACACTATAACTAGCTTTAAACAATTACTGCAGTTTTAGAAACCACAGGCATTTTATTTGATTTTTCTTCTAGCTAATTAATTTAGTTCTAATAGTTTGTCCTGGCCTTTGTTCAAAAGACCTAATTCAGTAACATAGTATTAAAACTTAATTCCTCTGTTCTTGTCCACTCTGCATTATTGATTCTATATTGCAAAAAGATTAATCCCACAACCCAAATACAGTCATGTCATTTCACCACTAAAATTATTTCACTGGTTACCCTTCATAGAGAGAATGAGATCCATTTTGCTCATCATTATCTATAAAGTGCCCTTTGCTTCCTCATCAACTTCATCTAGTTCCACTCTCCCATCTGTTCACTAGGTTCTAGCCACATTGATAAGTTTTCAGAGAAAATATATGGGAAACACCAACATACTCTACTGCATTGAAGAGATATTTTCTAAATAGTACTCCCTTGACTAGATATAGCTCTTGTCACTTCAAAAGCTACATATCTTATTCTTCACTGTTTACTACTTGAAGACTCAGCAGCAACTTAATACTATGCATTACAGCGTCATATATTTTAGCCATTTTTATGGTTATTTCTGGGGGCATCTGCCATAATGTTTAAGTGTAAACGGTTTCAGTTTCTGTCCTAAAGCTTATACTATAAGTGTATGTATGCATCCGTTTAATATCAAGATGGAATTCAAATTTTTCATTTCTGAGATTATATGTTTTTAAATTTAGAGTTCACAGATATAAGGCTCTATAGTTAGAATTAATTTGAGCTTCATGAAACTGGAAGTCTATACCATAATTTTGTAATTATTCATATATATTACCCTTAATTATTTAAACAAATTTACCAGCTAAATCTATATCCTTTTAATAATGTGCTTTATACTAAAAAAAAAAAAAAAAGCTATAACCCAGAAAGATTCTTAGCTATTACTCTGGCTTCTCCTCAGGGCCACGAGAGATTTAATGTGTCAGTCTAGCTCTTGTAAATGCCCTAGCTACAGCTCTTTTTATTATGTTCTCATATCATCTTCTCATGTCAAGGGTCTTCACTCACTTGGAGCATACTTTCGGGCTTAGGCGGAGACTCTACAGACTCAGCATATTTCTGAATTGTGTCTTTGAGACCTATTACTGGGAGACACTTGAATAACTGACACAAAACAGCTATTAGATGACACACAAAGGATTTGATGAACTGGTTTGATATCCTCTCAAGAAAATTTTAAAAATCAGAATTCAAAATCTACTTGTAAGTAACTGGATTAGAGAAATATATATTCTTCTTTTTAGTGCTTATGCTACTCTAAATCTTTGATTTCAAGAGATCTTGATAAAACCAGAGTTGTACCATTTCTAACATGATTCAAATCTGTTTATGACATAATTGTATATATAGAAAATAGGAAGGAATTCTTTAAAAGCAAAAGAGCAAACCACTGTCTGGGAGAATTATTTTCCATTACTTATATCAGACAAGATGATGTGTATCTAGACCTGCACTGCACCTATTGCTACTAGCCATCTGTCTATTAAAATTAAAATTAATCTAAATGAAATTAAAAATTCAGTTCCTTTTTCATATTATGCTCATCTCAAATGCTCAATGGTCATATGAGGCAAATGGCTGTCAAATTGGACAGCATGTAAAAGTCTATTGGACAGAACTCATTTATATACCATAAACACTTCCTAAAAACAAACTGAGAACCCAAATTTATAATTAATAGATGAATAAATAAACACATAATGGCGATCTACATAATAAAAGCCTAAGGAACCTTTATGGTGGAACGACCAGAATGACCAGTCGCTATGATGCGCACTGACCACCATGGTCAGTATGCTCCCATGGGGAGCACTGCTCAGCCAGAAGCTGGGCTCACAGCTGGCAAGTGCAGCGGTGGTGGCGGCAGCCGCTCCGGCCTCTGTAGCAGCACTAAAGAGAAGCAAGCCGAGCAGTAAGGAGCCTGCTGTCAAGGAGCAGCAAGCCATGTGGTAAGGAGCGAGCAGGCAGGCAGGAGGTAAGGACCAAGGATAGCCCTAAACTGGCAGTCAGACATCCCCTGAGGGTTCCCAGATTGTGAAGGGTATAGGCTGGGCTGAGGGACTCCCCTCTCCCCCAGTGCACAAGTTTGTGCACCAGTCCTCTAGTTTTACATAATACCAGGTGAGCTGTACCAGTTAATAATGCGGATTTTTTTCAATAGATAAGAGTTACACATATATTGATATATATGTGATTTGATATGTATGCTGTTTTGTTGTATTGACAGCAAGCTTCAAGACTTCATATGTCAAAATTGCTGAAGGTGTTAACATCATAGATACTTTTACACTTAAAAGTGTTGAATTTCATGCTGAAAAAAAGAGCATTTGCAGTAAGTTTTAATTCATTACTTTATTTTGAAGAAAAGTGCTGCTGAAAGTTATCATATACTTTGGGAAGCTTATGGTAAACATGCTCCATCTCAAGATATTTGTGAACGCTGTAAAAGTGATGATTTCAATGTGAAAGACAAAGAATGTCCAGGTCAACCGAAAAAGTTTGAAGACCAACAATTATAAGCATTATTGGATGCAGATGCATGTCAAACTTAAAAACAACTTGCAGAATGATTAAACGTTGTTCAGCAAAGAATTTCCGATCATTTACAAGCAATGGGAAAGATGTTAAAGGAAGGAAAATGGGTGCCACATCAACTGAATGAAAGAAAAATGGAAAACCGAAAAGTCATCAGCAAAATGTTGCTTCAATGGCATGATAGAAAGTCTTTTTTGAATGGAATTGTGACTGGCAATGAAAAGTGGACTTATTTTGAGAAACCCAAATGCACAGAATCATGGGTTGATCCAGGTCAACTGTCGATGACTGCAAGGCCAAATCACTTTGGAAAGAAGACAATGCTCTGCATTTGGTGGGATCAGGAAGGTGTGGTATTATTATGAGCTTCTAAAACCAGGTGAAACAATTAATACTGATCGCTATCAACAATAAATAATCAATTTGAACCACTCTTTGATCATAAAATGACCAGAATGTGCCAGAAGATATGACAAAGTAATTTTGCTTCATGATAACGCACCATCACAGACTTCAAAACCAGTTAAAGACACGTTAAAAGACCTTGCCTGGGAAGTATTAACCCACCTGCTGTATTCACCGGACTTTGTTCCTTCAGATTACCACTTGTTCTGATCGATGGCACACGCACTTTCTGAGCAGCACTTCAAAACATATGAAGAAGTGGAAAATTGGGTCTCTGAATGGTTTGCCTCAAAACAAGAAAAGTTCCATTGGGACGATATCCACAAATTACCTGAAAGATGGGGGAAATGTGTAGCTAGCGATGGACATTATTTTGAATAAAGCACTTTTGATGTTTCTCTTGAAATTATCATGTTTTATTTGATTACAAAAGCCGCATTACTAACCAGTACACCTGATAAAACACTATTCACTAATATAGACAAAGAGATTTTTCATAAATATTAAACACGAAAAAAATTGCAAAGACCTATGTTGAGCCAAAGAAGCCAGATATACATATCATGAGATTCTATTGAGATGAAGGTTAAGAACTTATAAAATTAATCTAGTGAAATGGAAAGAATTATAGTTGTTACCTCTCAAAGAGTTGAGATGGATTGCCTGGAACAGAGTAGGACTTCAACAGCCACCATGCATGCACATATGTATTCAATGCATAAGAGAAGGTGATCACCTTCATTAAATATCAAATAATTGAAAATTAATGACTAAAGCAATACCAGTATGTACTAACCCAAGTGGCTAAAATTAAAAATGCAGTTAGTAATGTTAATGAAGTTAAGAGTAACTGGAACATGCATACACTGCTTGTGGGATTATAAATTGACTCAACCATTTTGGAAAACAGTTTTAGCAGTATTAGATAAAGTTGAACATGTGTATATGTTATGAACTGGCAATTCCACCTCTAGATATTTATCCCAGAGAAATTCACACATCTGTTTGCCAAGAGACACATAAAGAATGTTCATGGCAGCACTATTTATAATGCAGTAACCCCTTCGTATTCATGGGGGAGTTGGTGTTCAAATCCCTTATATAAAATGTCATAGTATTTGCATATAACCTTGCACCTCTTCCCATATACTTTAAATAATCTCTAGAATATTTATAATACTTCAAACACTGTAAATGCTATGTACATATTCAGTACAGATGCAAGCAGCATAGGCCTAACTATATAATACACAATAGAAACAACTTTTTTTTTTCCAGTATTTTTTATTGTGGTTGGTTGAATGCCAGAATGTGGAAGCTGCGGATATAGAGAACCAACTGTAACTCTAAACTGGAAAATACCTAAATGTCCCATAACAATACAGGGAGAAGACAATATAATATTGATACAATGAATTGCTATACTACATGCATAAACGTGTTTGAATCACACAAAATAATGTTAAGTAAAATAATGCAGGAAGAAAAGTAGTACATAATCTATGATGCCATTCTATAAAGTTTAAGAATAAATAAAATTTGTCTATGGTGCTAGGATAAATTTTTTTTTTATGAAAGTAAGAACAGAAAGTGGGGCAAGGGAGCCTCTAAGGCACTGATAAAGTTAGTTTAAGATTTAAGTGCTGCTTCACAAGTTGGTTCACTTTAACAAATCTCATCATTTCTTTCTATATAATTCTAATATGTGCCATTTTCTCTACTTGTTTTATACTTAAAATGTCTACTAAAAAGTAAGTAACTTTTGTTCATCAAAAAATACCATTAAGAAAGTAAAAAGAGAGAATGGGAGACTATATTTACACTGCATATTGTTGGAAGTTTCCTATGAGTTACTAAATGGCCACTTAAACATTCATCTCTCAGATAACCTTCACAGCAACTGTATGATTGACCTCATTTTACTGAAGAGGAGGCTGAGGCTTAGAGGGCTTGAGTGACTTTTCTCAGATCACAAAGACAGGCTAATTTAAAACCCATGTTCATATGCTTTTATGTCATTTTTGGCAAGTCATTCTCAAGCCATAATTATGTATCATTTTTCCAAAGTTGTATAATATAAAAATAATTAAAATTAATTTTAAATGTACATATTTACTTATGGGTAATATACTTATTGTAGTACAGAAGCAATATGGTATAACAGAGAGCACAAGCTTTGGAGTCATGTGGAATCCTAGACCTTGAACTTAATGTAACTTAAATCATAGAATATTTAATTCATAGTGATAATGACCATGCCCATGATTTGTTCCATTTTTAATATTTTAACACTTTCTCCCTCCACCCCCCCCCCCCCGCGAAAAAAATTCTGGTAACTGATACAATGAAGAGAACTATGTTCAAGATAGGGTTAACCCTTGAATTTAATTTTTATAACCAGACCAACTTTAATAGCAACCAATGAAAGGGAACCATCTTTTGTAGTTATGCTTAATAATTTTGACTAACTTTTCAAGATAGTTCTTAAATATAAAAATATGTATTTATAATTGTACTCAGAGTCACTAGATCAAAAATGTCTTCCCTCACATTATGGTGGTTTGAATCATGTACTCCCATATTCATATGTTGAAGTCCTAACCACCAATACTTCAGAGTGTGGTCTTGTTTGGAAATGTGTCATTACAGGTATCATTGGTTAAGATGAGGTCATACTGGATGAGGTCATTACAGGTATAATTAGTTAAGATGAGGCCCATAGGGTGGGCCCTTAATCCAACATAGCTGGTATTTCCTGATAGGAAATTTGGACATGGAGGCATGCACACAGGGAGAATACCATGTGAAGACTGGAATTATGCTGCCACAAGGCACTACTGAAAGACACGAGGAGAAAGATCAGGAACAGACCCTGGCCTAGCACCACCTTCAGAGGGAGCATGGCCCTCCTGACACCTTGCTTTCAGACTGTTGTCCTCCAGAACTATGACACAGTACATTTTTGTTGTTTGAGCTGCTCAGTTTGAGATACTATATTGTAACAGCCCTAGCAAACTAATATACTTACTAGAGGCCCAGTGCACAAAATTCACACACAGGTAGCATCCCTAGGCCTGGCCAGCGATCAGGGCAGATCTGTGGGGCAACCAGTGGGGCAATTGGGGGGGCCTCGCTGGCAACCCCCCCTTGGCTGGCCTGGGGCCTGCGGGGGGGGTGCGGGGGGCAGCTCCTGCATTGAGCATCTCATCTGCCCCCTGGTGGCCAGTGTGCATCATAGTGACCAGTCGTTTCACCAGTTATTCTGCTGTTTGGTCAATTTGCATATTGGGCTTCTATTATAGAGTATTATTAAGACTAATAGTAAAATTAGGTAACACAGATTATCTGAAATAGAAGGTAATACAAATCATTTCTCTTTTTACACTTCTCCTCCAAATCTAGCTGTATATGCAAAACTCAATACAGCACTACTACTTTTCAGACTATCTTTGGGAATGCTTGTTGCTATTTGGGACATATAATTCCTACATTGCTAGGCAGGCAATATTTATTTCTTTTATGAAGTTCCTAATATAAAAGAAAACAAAAAAAGAGGAGTTTGACATAGATAAATATGTTAGCACCCTCATAAACACTGTCCAGAGAGAGGATATCCTGACAGCAGATGTGAACTTACCTCTAAAAAGGTGGAGTGGCTCAGAATGACATAGCCTAGCCTCAAACAAACCTTTGTTCCTACGAAACAAACCAGTCTACTAAAGAATATCCTATTATAATTTGGCTGACCCAGCCTCTAAAGAGAGACTACACTATCTAGAAATAAATGTTTCTAAGCATCTTCAACACTATGCTTAAAAAATTATAATTTTAAGGTATAATAATACCAGATAGTCTTCCTGAGGCCAATCAACACTGACTGATTAAGAGTGCTAATGATGACACCAGTACCATTATAATGATGAAGCAAAAATTGAATTTACCATGTGCCAGACACTATATTAAGAATTTTAAGACTTTATATTCACTTTCTTATTTATCCTACCCACATACCATGCCTGCAAGATAGGTCCTATTAATATTTCCATTTTACTGGTGGGCAAGTTAAGTTCCAAAGCAGTTAGGCCATTTGTTCAGGATCCCTTGTAAGGAGCAAAGGTCTGTCTGGCTTTGGAGCCATGCCCTCAGGCTTCCCTTCACTCCTCCGAAAGCAATGCTACTCCAGGAATGACCTCTTGACCTTAATGACCAATATCCTTTTTTAGATTTCCACAATCAGAGTATACGAGGGAAAGGAGGTATGGTAGAAATTTGGGAATTTGTGAGCCAATAAGCTTTCAGTCTAAAGCAACTACATTATAGTGTTATGAATAGGAGTTTTAGCCAAGAGATAGAGAATCAAAGGGAGCAAGACATTGGCAAATCTTTTGTTATGCATTCCTGTGGCAGAATAGTAAAAGTCACCGACTGCCTCTCCCAACTGCTAGTTACTTTCTGTAACTGAAGCACTTTAGTCTTCATGGATGTCAGTCTTGGCAAGCATCAATTCAGCTTAAAAGAAGAGTTTGGCAGCTTCATCCGTCTCCTGAGACATTGTATCATGACTAGCTACAGAAGCACTTTGCATTTAAAATGATCAGAAACATTATTCTTTGAATATAAGAGTTAAAAGCTTTAAACTCTAGGCTAAGGCAACCAACTTAAGGCAGTGAACGTAGAAATATAGTAGCACTACCATATGCAATATTGATGGATGATCCTCTGAATCAAAATATTTTGCCAACCAATGTATTATATAAAATCCTATTTGGGGAATCTACTAATAAATACTTATCAAAATATAGGAAATAAATATATTCATGTGATTAGGCTTCTGTTTTCAACTTCATTTGGTGCCATCATTTCAGGCAGCTATAACTTTACCATGCATTTTTAAAAAATATTTTTGCATTCATTGTTCTACTACTACCTAAACAGCACCATTGAAAGAAATAATTACAGGTAAAACTGCATCTTCTCATGCAACATTTTATAACTAATATATCTCTGAAGAGAAGAGACACAATTCTAAAAGAAAAGGAAATACTGTTACATCTATTTTATACTAGAGTAGAGACTAGAAGAATAAAATGTCAAGAGCTTCTTCTCTAGGTTCATGACAAAACCTGTCTGTTTGGTTTTTCTTTATTGAATTTACTGGGGTGACATCCTATATAATAAAGAGCTAATATGCAATGGTCATCCCACCCTCACGCTGTCATGGCTCAGACACTCAACACTGGGGAGGGAGGAATGGGAACCAGGCACAAATGAGCTTGTGAGAAAGGAATGGGGATCAGTCAAGCTGCAGCCCAGGAGAGGGACAAGCTGCCTGTCCCATGGTCCTGGGCGCCAGTGGCTACACCTGCAGCCCAGGAGAGGGACAAGCCACATGCCTCACGGTCCCAGGCACCAGTGGCTGCACCTGCGGCCTGGGAGAGGGACAAACCACCCACCCCGTGGTCCTGGGCACCAGTGGCTGGGGCTGTGGTCTGGGAGAGGGACAAGCCACCCACCCCGTGGTCCTGGGCACCAGTGGCTGTACCTGCCACCTGGGAGAGGGACAAACCACCCGCCCCATGGTCCTGGGCACCAGTGGCTGCACCTGCCCCCTGGGAGAGGGACAAACCACCCGTCCCGTGGTCCTGGGCACCAGTGGCTGGGGCTGTGGCCTGGGAGAGGGACAAGCCACCAACCCCGTGGTCCTGGGCACCAGTGGCTGGGGCTGTAGCCTGGGAGAGGGACAAGCCACCCACCCCATGGTCCTGGGCACCAGCGGCTGGAGCTATGGCCCAGGAGAGGGACAAGCCACCCACCCCGCAGTCCCCAGCACCTGAGGCTGCAGCCCAGGCAAAGCCGACCACCCACGGTCCCCTGTAGCTGCAGCCAGCCCAGGTGAAGCTGGCCTGGGTCCTGGGTGCTGGCCAGAGGAAGGGAAGCCTGGGTCCTGGGTGCCTGTGACCAGCCAGAGGAGGGAATACTAGGTCCCAGGTGCAGGGCTAGGCAGAGGCAGCTAGGGGCGATCAGGCCAGCAGGAGAGCAGTTAGGGATGATCGGGCCAGTAGGGGAGCAGTTAGGGGTGATCAGGCAGGCAGGCAGGCGAGTGGTTAGGAGCCAATGGTCCTGGATTTCAAGAGGCAGTTGGACATCCCCCAAGGGGTCCCAGATTGGAGATGGTGCAGGTTAAGCTGAGGAACACCCACCCCACATGAATTTTGTGCACTGGGCCTCTAGTTTGTTAATAAAATTATATAGGTTTCGGGTGTATAATTCTATAATACATCATCTGTATATTGTACCCTGTGTTCACCACCACAAGTCAAGTCTCCTTTCATCACCATTTATTCTCCCTTTCCCCTCTCTACCTTCCCCCATCCCCTTTTCCCTCTGCTAATCAGCATACTGTTGTTTGTGTCTATGAGCTTTATTTTTTATTTTTTTGGTTTGTTTTTTTTTTACTTAATCCCTTCACTTTTTTCACTCAGCCCCCAATCTCCCTCCCCTCTGATAGCTGTTAGTCTGTTCTCTGTATCTATGAGTCTACTTCTATTTTGCTTATTTTAAATTCACAATGTTATGCTTTGCACTGAATTAAGAAAATGTCATTATAATTTAGCAAATGATATTAATGATATGTCAGTTTCATTTTATATCTGATATTCCAAAAGATGCAGTGTTTCATAAATATTATTTAACATAAATGATATTTTCTCACCAGGAGATTCAAATAATATGTACCCACTCAAAAAACTCAGCAGCAGCAGCAGCAGCAGCAACAGATATACATAAAATGAATGAAAAGTGAGGATATGCTAGGTCCTCTTCAGGAAATTAAGAATCCATTTGGAAATTAGGCATGTGTATATAACAGAAAAATAAAACAAAATAAGCAAATTATATATTATATTAATATATATATGCAATAAACTAAATCCAAAGAGGTAAAATGATAAGTAGGATAAGTACTTATTGTATAAGGTATTTCAGAAGATAGAGAGGATAGAGTCATGGATCTCTGCTCAGGAACACACGGTCTCAATTCTGGATCCATTAGATATCAGCTGTGTAACCTTAAAGAAGTTTGTGGATTCTATAACTTTATTTATGTGTCATATAGCTTACATATGCTAAGCACCTACGGACATGCTTAGAGAGAGGAAAAGGGGGCAAGAGAATAGAAGGAAAGAAGGAAGGAAGGAAGGAAGGAAGAAAGGAAGGAAGGAAGGAAGGAAGGGAGGGAGGGAGGGAGGGAGGAAGGAAGGAAGGAAGGAAGGAAGGAAGGAAGGAAGGAAGGGAGGGAGGGAGGGAGGGAGGGAGGGAGGGAGGGAGGGAGGGAGGGAGGGAGGAAGGGGAGAAGAAAAACATCAATGTGAGAAACATTCATCAGTCAGTTGCCTCCTGCACACACCCCAACCTGGGATCAAACCCATAACCCAGATATGTGCCCTGACCGGGATTTGAACCAGCAACCCGTTAGTACACAGGATGAGCTCAACCACTGAGCCACTCTGGCCAGGCTTCAATATAAATTTTAAAGTTTCATTGAGATGAAGAAAAGGTGACCATATTTTATTTTTTAAAATTACACTGAAGATGTTTACTTAATAAAACATGTCTCAGAAGAAACTGATGATCACGGTACAGGATTATAATGAAAAGGTTGACACTTCCTTTGACATTGATGCAAAGAAAGATACAGAAATATTTTGAAGAACTTAAATACAATTACATTATGGTAAAAGAAAATGTGTTGTATTATCTCAACTTTATCAGGGTTATAGAAAACAAGATCATAATCTAAATGTAAAGGTGTATTAGTTAGGATACCTTTGGCTATGATATAAAACAAACATCTCCAACATTTAAGTGGCTTACAACTACAAAGTTTCCTTCCCTGTTCATGAAAAGGTGATCTGCTGACATGTCATGACAACTAGCTTCCATGCTTCTTCCATGACAATGCAGGCTGATAAAATGTATACTACACTGTAGCTTCATGATTTGGATCATAAGGTCTCCTGGCAAAAAATGCAGGGGAGTAAAACACTGGATATTCTCCACTGAGTAACTCAGAATCCATTTCTACTCAAAACCATCTGGCCCTCCCCATGTAACAGAAAGGAGGTGGAGGAGTTAAATCATTCCTGTGAGAGAGAGAAGAACCAGATTAACTAAATATGAACTGGCTTAGAAGTCCACCAGAGAGCATGAGGAAGTGGGGTTTTAAATTTGGGAAGTGTGGAGCATGGTTAACACAGTCACTGGGAAATTTGAAAGAGTTGTGAAAAGTTAAGCAAAAGCATGGCCAAGTAGCACTGAAAGTCCAATTAGAGATCTGGAATATATGATAGTTTCAGTCTTCATACAATTTTGATTTTTGGAATGTACAATAAAGAAGACTATGAATTGACATAGTTGAGAGTAAAGGGGAAGAAAATTACATTGCAATCAGAGAGAGAATTTAAATAACTTTCTTAAAATACATAAATACTGGGCTAAAAGCCTGGGCCAAATACATTTTGGTGGTAACTGCAGCTGCAGGGGCCTAGACACACAAGTAGGTAAATTACAATAAAGCAGTAAGGGCCATTTTCAGTATCAACATCTGATCTGACCAAAGGTCAAAAGCACCTCTGAACTCTTAAATTTGGAAATAAAATTGTTCCATTAGATGAATGGACAGTGATAGAGAAGCTGCTGTTCATTGCCTCCTCATCTGAGCCTAATAATGACCTTTCTCTAAAACTGCCTCTTTTGAGTAATGCCTTACTTTTTGCATGATGGGATGCCTCAAATCTCACTGCTGCAGCCCTTTGTATGGGGGATGAATTTATGCTACTATTTCAAAAGCCACTGAAAAGGAAGAGTTCACACTTCAAGCTGATGTTCATATGAACAAAGTAGTATGTCAGAGAAATGCATCTTCTAAATTAACTAAAATAACAGCACATTTAGAATTATTTTTTGCTATTTGTATGTTGGCCTGTAATGTGCAATAAACATAACAATAATCATGTAAGAAAAGGAAGAAAAGAAAAGAAAAACTCAAATCTCCATAACCTCTTAGACGTGAGGAAACTAGGAAATAGTCATTAGTATCATGATGGGCTATCTTGCCTTGATTTTATTTACAGGAATGGCATCAATATATTTACCTGAACTATGTGATCTTACATTTAATCATGTAAAACCATTTATAATGTTGTCAGTTGTTAATTCCATTTACTGATGAATAGGAAAGAGTAGTCATTAAAAATACTGACACAAGTTCAATTATATTTTTAGATAAAAAATACTCAGTTAATTACATTAAATAAGATGTTAAAGTACTTTAGAAAAATAATAGTGTCAGATCACAAATATATCACTGAAAATGTACATTTTGACTTTATAAGTCAGAAGCATTTAATCTTTGAGTTCATAAGCTTTGAGTTTGGGTCTCTACCATACTTAAAACTTCCCTAAGAGATGTTTCATCAATATCCATCACACCATTTAAGCAGCTATGTCTATTTTTAATATGTTTGGTGTTTAGTATCTAGTTTTGCTACTAGATAGTTGATTTAAGCCAAATTCAATGTCATTAATTTGTGAGTGTCTCTGCTTGACCCTTAAAATGGCCCCAGTCTGTTCAATATTTATAATAATAAAAGCCTTCAGGTCATATGTTTAAAATAGTACATTTATGATACTAAACCTATATAAGCTAACAACATTATCATATGAATTTTTCATTATTTGAAATTGAAAAACAATTCCTTATGATTTAATGGTTTAAAAAATACACTGAAAAATTCACAACTTTCTCTTCAACATTTGCCTAAAAAGTCATTAGTGAATGGTTGTTCCAAAGGCGAGGTGTGCCTTCTTCTCTTACCTGTTTTCTTGTGTGGACTGACTGTGTACTTGGTTTCTTTACCTCTCAATCAGTTATTAAATACTTGATACTAAAGAAATGTTGGCTTAACAAAGAATCATGTTCACTAAGCAATTCTGCTAGATATCTTTCCATATATTACTAACTAAAAGGCAATTTTAATCATGAAATCTATACAGAAAAATATTATATTTTATATTTTAGTGTACTCTCACAATACAGTGCATTCTTTTTGTTCCTACCATAAGTTATACTTCATAAACTCTGGGTTTGTATTACACTATTTAAACTTCTCTTTTAAACCAAATACTTGATCTTGTTGCTTTACTTTAATGTATTTTGAATTATTATTGTAAATAATATATTTATAAATAATATTTTATAATTACTTTGTAAATAACACATTTATAAATAATATATTTATTAATATATTATTTATAGTCCACACAAGAAAACAGGTAAGAGAAGAAGGCACACTGAACACTTGATAGAATATATTTAATAAAAATGAATAAATGAATTTAGTTATGTGCTCATTTGTATTAGTTGCAAATTTAAAAAGCACTGGTGAATTCCGATCAGATATGCTAAAGAGGGAGCAATGCAAATGTCACATATCCTTTTCAGGGCACGGAGTAATCCTTGAACACGTAAGGCTCACAAGTAATTTGTTAAATATATCCTATTGGGTTATCTAATATTTTCAGGTAATTTGTATGAACACACATTTTGTCAACAACATAATCCCCTTTCATTATTTGGGAAGTTAGTTGATTTCAAATTTTAATACAATATATTTTGCTCTTTTATGTCCATTATTTAAAAAAGGTGACAGATAAAAAATAAAATTTCATTAGAAAGGGCATTTATCTTAAATAAATGAAACTAAATAATTTTACAAATGTTTCCAATGACTTTGGTTATCTGGAAATTTCATTTTCAATTCCATAAAAATAATGAAGACATTTGAAGGAGAAAACTCATATTTTGAGGAAAAGTGTGCAATGTAAGCCTTAGCTGCAACCTCCCAACATAGGAGGGTGATAGTTGTGTAGTTCATAAGAGTGTATCTTTGCAAATTCATCAGCCTATGGGAGCACCAATGACATATTAGTCTCCTGGGTACCTTCAGTTAAGAGATCATTCATACTGGATTGCCACATAAGCCCTAGCTTCATTTTGAACTTTAGATTCCTTCTGGTGAAAATCCCACACATTTTTATGCTTCTTTGCTTATTTACAATCTCTGAGGCTGCTTGAGGTAACTCCCTGAGAACTGTCCAAACTATAATGTTTAAGAAAGATTATCGCTGATTCCCCCTACACACACAGACACACACATGCACACACTAACTAGAGATCATATCCCAGACACACTTGGGGATTTGTTTTTAGTATATTTTTATGATGTAAGTAATCTTATTTGCATCTATATGACATCAGAAAATTATAAATATAAGAGCTATGTTTAGATGCTTTGAACATACAGCAAGATCATTTGGGGACTCAACGTTTATACACTGATAGATACTGATAATATTTACTGTAAGCAGCATAATTTATCTTGGCTAAAACCACCAATATGTAATAGAGTTACATGTAACACGGATAATATGCAGACAATTAAGAGTTAACCGCTCTAGGCCTGGTCTAAGTCAGTCTTACATTCACATATCTTAGCTTCCCTTTTTCCAAAATCAATATCTGCAAATAATAAATGAGATCCCAGAGGGTTGAGTTAAGCTCCAACCACCACAAAGCAACTCTGCAATTGGTCATTGACTTAATAATGTAGGCGAGTGCCACACCATAGAACATCTTTAGCACACTATAATAGAAAATTAATAGCTTTCAAATCAGCACTTGGTTTACCCTCAGGATCACATAATGGCTTGAGTTAGAACAATCACCCAACGCTAAGAAGTATAAATTCCATAAAACCTGAGAAAGATACAAAAGCTCCAACTATATACTTAATTTGTTCCATCGACATTGTATTCCACTCAGACAACAAAAGGCTTATGATAAACGTGTCATGTTGAAACCAGTGTGCTGATAAGTTGCATTATGGTGGAGTCCATATAAAGTTCATGTATCTCTCTACAGGAATTTGCATATCAGAATCAGGAACCTCCACATTGTGAATATTCTTTCTTAAATTACTAATAAATTAAACATTGTACACATGCCCTCATAACCATCACAATACTTGAGGTAAAAGTTGCCCCATGAGAAGCAAAAGCTTTATTTATTTCTGCTTTCACATGACCTTCCTTTCATTAGTAAAGTCCAGAATAATACCCTGATGGTAGAGTCTCAAAATAAATTCAAGAAGGAGAGCCTAAAAAAAATTGAAGGGCAAACTTCTTACGTATATATACATTAGTTTACAGAGCTGACTAACAATGGTATGGGGGACTAATAAGAGTGAAGAAATTGGATGCCTACCATCCTAAAGTCATGTCAGAAAACTTGAGCTGCACATCGTGAATATCCTTCTGTCAGGAGACAATAGTATGTGATAGAATATCAATTATTCATTTATCTATATTTCAATGTTAGAGAAATCTATGGATATGGAGGACTCAAAAATAAGACTTGAAGGATTTTCATTTCTACAGTGAGCATGTTAAAGACAGGCAGAGAGTAAATAAAGTATTTATAAGCTTTAAAGAGTTATTCTGTTTCCTTCTATTACTTGACATTTTAAAAACAGATCAGTTCACATCTTTAAAAAAAACACTTCTTTTCACCTCAAAAGAAAACCCCACACATAAGTCAGGTTATTAAAAACAGATTTACCTTCTAATTCTGCTTGTGAAATAAAATACATGGCTTAAATGTATATTTCTAGGTGCTTGATATGAAATCCAAATTATAATAACTATATCTCAATTCCTACAACTAGTAAAAATCAAAACCAAAGCCAAAACAAACAAGACAAAAAGCATAACAACACATATTCTTGAGAAAGCATAGCCGCTAAAGGATCGTAAAGACTTACCCACAGTCTGCCAACATCCAGTCATTTGCTAAAGCTAAAAGCACATGGCATTTTCCCCGCAGGCTAACTTGTCTTTTACTTTTCAAAGGAGTTTTCATCACTTGATTTAGCACTATCTGCAAAAATTTGGGGTAGCCAAAAAAAAACTTCCTTCCTCGTTTTTTCCTTCTAGTTCTTTCTCTTAGTGGCTTGTGCCACGCACACAAAATGGCACCCTTCTTTCAATGTGGAAGCAGGCTTTATACACCAAGCATGTGTGTGTGATTATGCCACAAAACCCCAGTTCCTTATCATGCGCTTGTTAGCTTGTCCAATCTATGGCAATCACTTCAGTCCCAGGGGTTGAAAGATACAAGACGCAGGGAAAAGGGAAGCAAAAGCTGAAGAAAGATCAATACTGCAATGTGAAACAAGAAGTGTAGGCTATTTACTTTTCATTGATCTGATGATGCAGGAGAAACACCTCAAACTGGCATTAAATTGAAGGAATACATCTTCTGTGTTTTTTCACCTCAAGGTCAGGAAGGCGCGACAAAGAAATTAGAACAAACAGAAACTAATCACAAGGGAACAATAAAACTATTAATCTACATTACAAACCCACATGGTAACATAATTAAATTTCAGGTTGCATGAGATTCACAATAAAACAGATACTGTCAGGTTTTTCCTTTTGTTTTGTTTAATTATTTTAATTTGTACCTGGAACCACTACCAAAACAATGGTATATTAGGGTGAATTGGATCAACATTTAATGCCTGGCTAGAGGCCCAGCATTATTTTGCAATAATCCCAAGGCAAAATACATGCCCAGAAAATAATTAGATATAGGCTCTATTCCAGCCCCAGGGAAAGGTAATGAACTTCGATTACTAGGTTTTAAAGTAAAGATCCCCCTCAGATATCACAAGTGTTTTTTTAAAATGGCTGTTCTAAAATTCTGCACCATTCTGCCATCAGGTTAGTAAATACTAATATAGTTAGATTAAAAATATTTAAATATATATGAACACGCAATAAACTAGTATTTGAAACGCCTGAAGTTTATGTGACTAATGAGAGATTAAATATTTCTTTTTGACACCCACATTACGTAAAGAAAATGTTTAACTTTTAATAATTTATCTGTTCATTCACTCATATGAGTTTCTATGAGTGTCACCATTTGTATACATATATACACTGACATATTTTTTACTATGGTTTTCAAGAATGCCCTTAGTTTATCTGGGTCAAAATTTCAGAATTAGAGAAACCAAGGCCTGAAATTAAATGTTAAGTTTTACCTTTTGTATATCTACTATAGGTTTTTTTGCTTTGTGTTTATCTTGAGGCTTTCATAGAACATCTTACAGTTATAATAGTCTATTTTAAGCTGATATTCAATCATATAAGAACTCTCCCCTTTTAATCCCTCTCCCACATGTGGTGTTTTAGTGTTATACTTTTCTTTTTATATTGTGTATACATTAATAAATTATTTTAGCTATAGGTATTTTTAATGTTTTTGTCTTTAACTTCATATTAAAGTGATTAACATACAATTATCACAGTATTAGAGTATTCTAAATTTAATTATATATCGATTGTGGTTGTTTTTAACCAGTGTGTTTTATAGTTTTGTATGTTTCCATGTAACTAACTAGATTCATTTCTTTCATTTTGAAAACCTCCCTTAAACATTTCTCAGAAAGCAGGTCTAATGGTGATGAACTCCTTCAACTTTTAATTGTCCAGAAAAATCTTTAGCTCTCCTTCATTGCTTAAGGACAGCTTTGTTGGCATTTTTCCTTTTAGAACTTTAAATATCTAATCCCATTCTTTCCTGGCCTGCATGGTTTCTGTTGAGAAATTGGCTGACAGTCTTATAGGGTTCCATGAAAGTTTTTTTTTTTTTTTCTCTAGATGCTTTCAAAATCTTCTCTTTATCTTTGATTTTTGACAGTTTTATTATACTGTTTCTCAGTGAAGTCCTCTTTTGGTTGAATCTATATGGGGTCCTATGAGTTTCATGTATCTGAATTTCTATCCCCTCAGATGTGAGAAGCTTTTATTGTGGCAAATATTTCACAATGTTTACATATATGAAATCATCAGTTTGTACAATTTAAATATATACAATTTTGTCAACTAGTGGTCTGGTGCATGAAATTCGTGCATGAAGGGGGGAGGGCTCCCTCAGCCCAGCCTGCACCCTCTCCAATCTGGGACCGCTTGGGGGTTGTCCAACTGCTGGTTTAGGCCTGATCCCTATGGACATCCCTCTTGCAATCTGGGACTGCTGGCTCCTAACCACTCACCTGTGTGCCTGCCTGATTGCCCCCCAACTGCTTCTGCCTGCCAGCCTGATTGCCCCTAACTGCCCTCCCCTGCCAGCCTGATGTCACCCCCAACTACCCTCCCCTGCCAGCCTGATCTCGCCCCCAGTAGCCTTCCCCTGCCAGCCTGATCTCACCCCTAACTGCCCTCCCATGCTGGCCTGATCTCACCCCTAACTATCCTCCCCTGCAGGCCTGATCTTGCCCTCAACTGCCCTCCTGTGCCTGCCAATTTGGTTCTAATTGGTCGGCTTCTATGTGCGTCAGCATTTAAAGCTCTGCCTCCTAGGCAGCCATTGGCTCCTCACAGTTCACCCAGATTTTGTTCTGATTGGTCAGTTTCTATGCCAGTCAGCATCAAAAGCTTTGCCTCCTAGGCAGCCACTGGCTCCTCACACTTCACCTAGATTTGGTTCTGATTGGTCAGTTTCTATGCCAGTCTGCGTCTCTGGGCCTATCAATGGATCCTGATCAGAAAGGCAGCTGATCAGCACCCCAGGTGGAGGCCTGGAGAGAAATGGAGGCATGGCTGCTGGCCCAGCCCAGAGAGAAAGAGAGGCTAGTGCTGATAAACAGCTGCCACACAGGCAATGGATCAGACCCTGTTTCTCTCTTCAGGCCTCTCTCTGGGCCTGATTTGCAGCCCCCTCCACAGTCAGTGCTGGGTCACCATGCCTGCAGTCGCAGCAGTCAGTGCTGGGTCACCGCGGCAACCCAGTGCTGACTGCAGGACTGACTTCGGGTTGGTTGAGCCTCGGGTCATGACGGACCCAGGTTTTCATATATATTAGGATTATACTTTAATAAAGTTGGTAAATAAAATTAAAAAAATTATCTCAGGTGGTAAAAATAAAGTTATCAAGCCCATCCTGAATCATCTGAGATATTTATTCTCTGTACTCTGAATTCCATGTTTTAACATTTAATCACAACTATGACTCATGAACCTCTTTAAAAACTCTTTTAAGTTGCTAAATGAAGGTCTATTTCATTTTAGAAGAAATAAATGACAAGAATCCAGGGTCAGCCATGCCGACTATAAAATTTTATCAAGACAGAGGCAAAGTTCTTGCTTACTATAACAGCCTTGCTCCATTCTCAAAATTTGTCACAAAATGTTTTTTAAAGGTCAGAATTTCTCAATACAGTGATTCCTGCTTTTGCTTTGATCCATAGCAAAGATAGTATATTTCTTAAAATTGATTTTAAGTGAAACTATAGTGAAGTTGCACCTCAACTTTCCTTTTTCTAAAATGATGCTATAATTTTTCTGTAAAGTACTGAAATAGTATTTTTTTCTATTTGTACATCTTAACTCTAAGGCTTACATTTTACATTTTACTTCAAAAATTTTAATGACAACTTTTATTAAACCCCCAATGTAACCACTTCTAGAGATTCTAGCCATTTATCTGTACTTTAAACATTAATTAGATATATATTTTTTAATTTGAAATAATTTTTCTCATTGCCTAGTATTCAAAATATGGACAGGTCTAGAAAGAAATAATTATAGAAATACACATTTATAAAATCTGTAAATATGTAAAAATAATGTCATATTTTTAATATCTAAAGTATTCCTTTCATACTCAGAAACATCTTTAGCATGAGATTTCAATGTTCTTATAAAATCTTGATTTTTGCACCTATTATGAGAAAACTGAAGAGCCTTTGCACATATTGCCTTCCCCTACCCACAGTGCTCATATTCCATAAAATTGTTTAAAAGTTATTCTTTAAACTGCCTATAATTTCAACTTTCTTTTAAATGTTCTTGGTTTGTCAAAATTTATAATAATTGCACAAATTTGAAGATAAACTTTAATGAAGTTTTTAATTAAAGACATGGGAATTACTTGATTCTGAATCTCAGATCTCCTGGAAACTAATTATGAATTGAGCTTTTACAAAACAAACATTTTTATATTCAAATATTTTTATACAACTTTATTTTCAATTGAATGGCTTCATGGTTTACTATTTACCCTGTTTGGCAGAGTTCCTGAAAGTTTCTCTGCTATGCCAGTCTGCTAAGGGCATGCTTGTGCAGGAAGCAACCTTTTGGTAAGAAATGTCACTGATGCAGCCAGAGCAGCAAGTACAGTATTCTCAGACACGGCCCAGGCCACAGTCATTCTCTGAAACTAAGGCTAAACACAGCTGACCAAAAGGGCAAAGTGGCAGTACCCTGTTTTAAAGATTTCTTAGGCGACATGTCGTGAGAAGTTGTAGTTTCACCACATACCCTACATCATCATTCCCATCTTTATTTCTGAAACATTATCCCTACAAATTTGAAAAATTCTAAAGAATCTGCATAACTTTTCTAATCTCATTTTTCCTATAAAACATTTTAATAGTGGAAGCATTTTATTTTGAATTTTAAAAATTATACTTTTAATTTTAAAAGAATCTAAGAATCACTCATATTGAATGAATCTGAAGATCAGTATGTTTATTATTTTAAATCACCACATTTTTAAGGTATATTTATTATTATCAACCTCCACATGCTTTTTAAGGTTTCTGGATTAATGATAACCTGTTTTAAGCATATTAAGATATTAAAACATCTATCTATATATGTAAAACCCTAATATGCAAATAGACGGAACAATAGAACAAAGGACAACTGAACAACCAGTCACTATGACATGCACTGACCACCAGGGGACGCATGCAGAACATGGCAGGCATTGGCAGCAGGCGGTAGGGTGCAGAACATGATGAGTTTCGGCCGTGGCAGAATGGTGGAGCAGGTGAGCGGGGGCTCCAGACCAAGGCGGGGCGCCAGTTGCTGTCATTGGGGCAAGCTTCTGGTGGTTACTGCAAATTCTTTGCTCCTGTGCACTGTGGTCCCACCCAGCAGTCACAGCTCCTGTTTGCACTAGCCCTGCTCACACCCGCTGCCAGCATTGGGGCTGCTGCTCGCACCCAATGCCAGCACCCAGCGCCGGCCCTGATCACTCAGTGCTGTCAGCAGGTATGAGCAGCTGTTGCCTTCCCCTCAGGGCTTCTCTAACTACCCCTGCTTCTGATGGATGATCGGGATAGCAGCCACTCTCACAACCACTGATGGCACCTGCCCCACTCGCATCTGCTGCTGGTGCCGGCCCCCAAAACTCCACGCCGTCAGCAGATGCAAGCAGGGCCAGCACTGTCAGTGTGTGGGAGTGGCAGCTGCAGGAGCAGGGTTGCCTGCAGACAGGGGACCAGAAGCCACAGTGGTAGGGGCCGGGCAGGGGAGCAGAGGATGTTCCGAGACAGGCCCCTGTGCCCATTGCAGCCTTGCAGCCCACAGTTCCTTTCAAGGTGCATGAATTCGTGCACTGGGCCCCTAGTAAAATATAATTATTTATTTTAACAAAATTACCAGAAAATATGAATTAAAATTAATTATAAATTAGTATTTTGGTCTAAGACTAGGATCATTTCTATATTACATTTTCTAGCATGACTGAACAAGATACCAATTATTGGTCATATTCAATCATCTAACTGAAGTACTATTTATAACAATTAAATTCACATCCATTGTAGGACCTTGATATGGTAAGGTTATTACAGGTCACTCTACTAATGATCAGACCCTTTAAACAATGAGGTATCAGGAGGATTCTTTGAGAAAAGACGATTAGGAAGTAACTTCACTAAATTTAACTTTTCACAGAGTAGTGTATATTCCCTGGGTGTCATTCTTGACCTCTTTTAGAACACTAACAAACAATATCCTTTAAAGGAAAATTTCTGCATACATTTCTACTTTTTATTCCTAATCTACCCCCTAAGATCCCTAAGTCTACTCTACCTGTACCAAATTATGTCATACTTGCTATCAAAAGAAAATGTTTATAAGTACTTACAATCAAATAATGTAATTCTAATTTTTATTTAAAGAATCTAAGGAGGCATTTTATGGTCTTAAATGTATAATGACATATGAGACAAAGAAGCCATGTTTGTAAAAAGGGAAAAAGACAAAAACTCTGAATAACTACAAAAATGTTAAATGTTATATAACCATTCATTATTACATGATTTTCAAAGTTTGTTATATCTTTATAAATTAATCCTGTGCATATCAGCTCTTCCTAGTCCAGCAAGTAGATTGTTAAACTAGAAGAAACAGTCCTAATAACTCATCACTGGATTGCTGCTCAAAGTTTCAGGAAATTGCTCATTATCTTTCATTTCCTACATTCTCTGTGTAAAGGAAAGCCTAAAGATGCACTTTTTGTAATTTAGCATTCCCATGATATTTTTTATTTAACCGTTGACATGTATCTTTTTGAGGTATTCATCTTGACATGCCTGTCAAGCTTGCCTTTTCCATTTTTGATAGGGTGAATAATAGGTGATAAAGGTTGATTAGAAATGAACCTTGAGATTCATTTTATTAAAATTTTGCTTCTTTTTATACAAATGCCTGCAATCTAATTTTTTTTTTTGCCATTAAGAAGTCACATGAAAGAAAGATATTACTTCTTCAGAATTTTGAATTGAATACATATTAAGGTGTGTGTGTCACATATAAGATCTTGAAAGCCAGGTGTTGTTTTTCAAAATAAATACATATTGAAAATTATAAACTTATTCTCTCTTATACAGTTCTTCCTTTGCAATTAGGAAATAATTTTGCCTTTGAAATTAAAAGTCGTAATTTTCACTGTTCTGATATTAAAAATTGGGCATTTATAAGTTCTGAAACTTGTTTCATTGAGTTCAGAATATATCATTATTTATAAATCTTGAATATTTGTGAATAAGATCTGATGTTTTTCAATAAATATAATTTTCTTTTTATTAATAGAATTTTTCAAAGACAATAATCAATTTCTCCTCCCACAAGCTTTTTACCTGATTCTTTCATTGAAACTTCTTGTTACTGCTAGAAGCTAGGGCTCTGTGATGTCTTCCTTAGTGCCTAAGAGGAGGCAGTAACCAAGTTACTGAGGGTTAAATGTCAACTCCAGAAGAAATGTGTCTTCATCCTGATGTGAATGAAACTATGGAACTCTACTCTTACTCCCAGAGAATGGGGAATAATTTGGAGTTTGATGCTGCAGTGGTTAATTGTATTAGACAGGAAAATAAAAGATTTATTAGTAACAGTATTCTTGTTTCTGAGAGAGAAGAGCAGTAATAAGGAGGTAATAAAACAATGGTAAGGTGATAAAGTGCAGAAAAAAGGGGCAGATAAAAATTATTAAAATAGTATTTTTTCATAGATATGACTATTATAAACATTGGGGTTTGTATTGTCGTAATTTAAGCCCACTTTGTCCCCAAATGCTCAATAATGCTGTCATTTATATAGGTGGAGAGAGAGAGAGAGAGAGAAAAGAGAGACTATATGTTTAAGTTTGTGAACTGAGAAAAGAAGATATTCCACATATGTTCAACAAACTACAGATGAATGATAGCAAAATGAAACAAAAAATAATTTACAGCAATTCTATTGCAGCAGAGTTTGGAGCCATTAAGCACAGGGTTTCAAGTCTATTTCATACAGATCTTAATAGGCTGTCTGTTAGCAATTAACAGCTGGAATAAAGAAATAATATAAATATCTATAGTCAATAGTCACAAATTTAGATTTCAATTTTATGCATGTGAGGAGAATATACTCACAGTGATACCTCTGCCTCTGCTTTCTAACAAGGATGCTGATTTCACTTTCTGAGTACAAGAGGCAGAAATCTGCAAAGGCAGGACATGAGAGTGCGGTATAATCCACTCACATCTGAATCCTCTCTCCTGAGTATAAAAGGATTCCAGTTGCTTGTCCCTTCACAGGCAACCAGGGCAGGTATACTAGTAAGTGATCAGTCTGGCCACTGGGCTGTGAGAGGAAGAGCTACGTGCCTCATCCTGGTAGAAGCATTCATGGCTATGTGAGAACCTTCAACTCTCCTTTTCCTTCTCATGACAAACTTTAATGCTACATATTCAAGATCATAGAAATAGAGAATGGTGGGGACTGTGGCCATCCTAGATTCCTTCGTTTTGCATGTAACAACTGACCCTGGCCTACAGTGAACTCTATAGAAACATGAATTAAATTTTTGTTGTCTTAAGCTGCTGACCTTTTAAGTTGTATTTTTTTGTTGTTTTTGTTAATCCTCACCCGAGGATTTATTTTCCATTGTTTTTAGAGAGAGTGAAAGGGAGGTGGGGAAATGGGGTAGAGAGAGAAGAAAAAAAAATTAATGTGAAAAAGACACATTGTCACTTTGATTAGTTGCCTACCACACAAGACCCAACTGGGGCCCAGGATCAAACCTGCAATCCAGGTACATGCCCTTGACTGGGGATAGAAACCGTGACCCTCTAGTGGTCAGGCCAATGTTCTAACCACTGAGCATGCTGACCACAGCAAGATGGATTTTTAAGAACATATTTCAGCGTGTCCCATTATAGAAATTAATCTCAGAAGCTTCTGAAACAAATTACTTAAATATAGGGCTTTGCTTTACTGAAAGATACTGTAATTTGGTACTGCTTACAGTACCAAAGCATAATTTTGAATTGAGATCATAAAATTAATGAATTTGTAATCCTAGAACAAGATTGGAAAACTCTGTGTTACTCATGAGTTAATTGCTGTTATCTATTTTGACAGAATACTATTAAAAATGGGTAAACTCAGACAAAAATTGGCTAATTTGCAGGTTAAAATGAAAGAAAATGAACACATTCATGAAATTTTGAATTTGCAATATGGGGAATATCAAGTTCTCTGAGATCACAAATACTAGGAGATAAAATTGAAGAAATATTTTAAGTGACAGAGGTAATTAAAATTCAGCTTTAAAACAACGAGGAAACTAAGATGTTTCTTTTATACCTTCCATTAAATCTTTTTTAAAAAAATTAAGGAGACACAGGGCAAAGATCATATTATAGATGCGGTAAATAGTCATTCTCTTAATAGGATACAATAACTCAAAGAAAATATCCATTTAAGATCTGATGTTCATTAAATAAGAAACCTACTAAGTTTCTGAGAAAGTAAATTGCCACAGAAACCTTGAGACTAGTCTAAAATTGCCTAGGCTTAAAAAAAACAACTTGGTTTCCAAAACTTCTAACATAGATGCAGTCAAAAAGCTGCTCTGGCCCGCCCGAAGTGGCTCAGTGGTTGGGCGTAGACCTATGAACCAGGAGGTCATGGTTGGATTCCTGGTTAGGGCATATGCCCAGGTTGTGAGCTAGACCCCCCAGTACGGTGTGTGCAGGAGGCAGCCAATCAATGATTCTGTCTCATCATTGATGTTTCTCTCTTGTTTTCCCTTCTTCTCTGAAATCAATAAAAATATACATATTTTTAAAAGCTTCTCTGCCCCCAAAAGGATATGTTCTTGATCTCTCACTTGAAGCTGTGCCTAAGAAAAACAATGGAAAAGGAAAATTTTAGAAGGAGGAGCCAACACCTGTAGAAAAAATGAACAAGAGAGTTCCTCAAAGAGAGCAAAAAGGAATTGTAAGCCTTCAAATCAAGCAAGAAATGTTAACAGTTTCATATGGAAAGAATAAGACAAAAAGATGTTACAACAGGGAAACATCTATTTCAACACTGAGGTTAACTTTTTGACTATGACATTGTGTCCACTAAGTCTATAAAATGTGCACCCAAGAACATATAGAGTTAAAAGTAAAGAGCTAAATATTTGAATGTGGAAGTTTTGTGTAATGTAAATAAAAGTCAGTTTTTTGAGAGTTTTATTAACAATTTGTTGAAAAAAACTTTTTTTCAAAGGCCAAGTCAAAATTAAAGCGAAAAAAAGTTAAAGTTACTAGTTTTGTGAATTGACAAGTATTTCTCCCCACTTTTCTTTGGCTCAGTAAAATCCCAAGGATGACTGAGTGATATGATATAGGGGTTATTTGGCTACAATAAGGAAGACCAAGAGAATGGAGGTAAAGTTATCTGGATAACTGGTAATGAACATTAGAGATTTAGAGAATAGAGGAGCTCTTTGGGGAGGTAACCAGAGAGGTTATGAATACTTGAGGGGATATAGGAGAAGTGGAGAAATGGAGAAAAGCAGTAATCAGGTAAATCTAATTCTTTATATAAAAACAAAGAGAAAGAAAACAGAAAGGAATAAAAATAGAACAGAACTAGGCAGTGAAGAATTTGAGTTAAAGTTAGTAGAATTTAAAAAAACAACTGTGGACCCGTGCTCCATGAGCGCTCTGGGTTGGATCATGTGGCTTCAGTATATAGCAGTTGGCTTTAGCCCATGCTGAATTTCTTATGGTTTCTAAACTATATGTAGTAAGAATTTACTACATGAGTCGGGGGGGTGGGGCAATGAGGGGGGTAAAGACACATATAATACCTTAATTGATAAAGAAAAAACAAATAAAAAATAGTAAATTATACAGTTCATTTTCAATCTAAGAAAAAAATACTCAGGTTCCAAATTTTAAAAAGGGAGAGAGAAGAAAGGCATGTTGTGATAGGATTTGGAAATTTACGGGGGCAGATTAAATAAAAAATGAAGGTTCTGACTTGAACTGTGAGTAATTTTTTAAGAGTAGTCTTAGAATTAAAGTTAAGATTATGGGATATAAGGAAAAATACTTTTTAATTCATTTTATCTTCTCATACTCTTTGCTTGAATATAGAAGCCACATTCTTATTCCAAACTCACATAAACTGCACATTTCCTCATTTGGCATTCTAGCTTCCCACTCTGTTCTTCAATCTAGCATCAACTTTGACTAAGCTCTTATAAAGCTTCTATATCCCCCACCAAGTCCTACCAAAATTTGCATTTACTAGCTTTGATATGCAAAAATACTCTCTAAAAAGGATAAAAATGATTTAATATGATGCCATTTACATTAAACAGAAGCCAAATCTTTGTTTATCTGTAACAAATTTTAATTTGTTCCAATGTGTTCAATTGGCAAAATCACAGGTTTTCCATAGCAAACAGCACTTATCAAAATAGTATTTATTACATGCACCATAATTCTCTATATTCTTCCTATGTTTTCTGTTAAGCTTAAAAACAAACTAATTTGTCTCTCTCTCAAGGGTCCATATAGCCCAGCCTCTGGCAAATTGTGGTAACTTGATAAGCCTTTGTTATATTTTAAACAATAAAACCCTAAATTCACAGATATGATCTTTGCCATATAACTGGTATAGTTTCAGACCAAAGACATTTGGCAGATATTAATATATTGTTCTGATATTAAAATCTTCATAAATTAAAGTGCCTTACAAACCTGGGTTTAGTTTATTACTTTCCATATTCAATATAATATTAAGGGGTTTTTAAAACCAATGTGCTACTTCTAGTTATATATTTTCTTCTAAGGAAATAGAGAAATAAACAATTAAATTTAAAATCAAAGCACAAGATGAACGTTTTAACAGGGAGTGAACTGGTAAGACAAAACTAGTTATTATGACCATCAGATCACTTCCCATTCAAGTAGTGTTTCTTAGTGCCATGAGTTAGTGTTAACTGCTAATTTGAATACATTTATGAGAGAAACATTAGCTTGTTCATTTTTAATAAATAATAAGAAATGAATTAGACTGAATATTTATAGAAACTTTCCATTTTCAAAATGTACCTAATTCTATAGATGAATATATATCAACTAATAAAAAAATTCTTTGCTTGATTATGAGAGGCAATTAAGGAAACAGATACCAAATTTGCCCCATTTTTTACTCCATCTTAGTTATTGGACAGCCATAAAACAGAGAGGCCTGGGACAATGAACTTTCCATTGAAATTTATCATGAAGATGAGATGAATGAAAACTATTATAAACAATTCATTTCAAATATGGTTGCAACTAGAGTATATATCTCTAGCCTTAAAAATCAGCCATTGAATTAGAAGATCTGTAGGAGATAAAATTGTGTAGAAAAATAAAGCTCAAAGCATTAAGAGAATTTTAAGGCAGGCTTAAGTAATACCAAAAGTGACAGATATGGATAGTTTCCCACATAATACCCATCCTCATATGCCTTAATAACAAAACCACAATTATTTTCAGAGAAACTATATACTCAATACAAGCTTCTCCAAATTGCTTCTAGAATAACCATGTGATACACTCTTGGATTCCGTAACAAAGGAATGTACCGTCCCATCTCCTTTTTCCATCTAAATTCTACTTGGCTTATGAATAGAACGCTTAGATATGAAACAGCCATCTGATGCCTATCCTACCAGAGGCCCCAGATGACACACAGTATGAACCGGCAGATGTGGGAGCAAACAGACGTTCAGATGAATTTAACTCTCAGACTAGGCGTCTTCCAGCTGAGGCCTCAGCCATTGTAAAGCAGAACTAAGCTGCTCCTTCTAACCCTGTCTAATTTCCTGACTCCCAGAAGTCATGATCAGAATGCATGGATGATTTGCACTATTGCATGATGGATAATTTCTTATACAGCCACAGTAACTGGAAAATAAGTTATTGAATATACAAATTAGGTAAATAGAAGTAATATGGGCTCTGAAGAAATAAACAAATATTTACTATATCTTGAAAACTTATTCACAAGAAAGTTCTCATCCAGGTTAAATAACACTTGAAAGCTTTGTCTTAATGTATTAGAAACATTGCTACAGGTTCACTTAAATTTTTTTGAAGCTACATGGTATTATCAGGATTTAAAACCTACAATTTCGAAGTGGCCAGACTCAGTAAATTAAAAAGTATTTTCAGTTAGGGATCACTCATTTGAACACTATTTGGTATAAAGTAGAAAATATGGAAGACTATATTGAAAAATAAAACCTATTAAATAAGTTCATAACAATGAACATAAAGCAGTCATATTTTTGGGCAAAAAAATTAAAATTTAAAGTTATCAAGACTGCATTATAAAATTTACAAAAACCTCCATTAATCAAAAAAAAGGGGGGGGGATAGTAGGGTAATATCATGTAAGGAAAATATCCTATAAGTAAATTACATCTAGAAAATTTTTACTTTACCAAATTAATTTTCATTTGTAATGCTAACAGCAAGACGGCCATGAAAAACACACATGGGGTCTAAATAAGACAAAGAAAAACCTATTGGGCAAAAATAAAAAGGATCCCAAATCAATTATATAGAAAAGATTCCTTTATTAACTTTTGGTCGAGAATATGTTTGTATATTTTCAGAAAACAACTCCAAGACCATGTGGATTCCTGCAACAGAGAGGAATTGACAGGTGTGCTCCAACAACGAAGACAAGAGGAAAAACAGTCCAGAGATGGAAGACGCTGACAACGCCTTGCCACGCGAGCAGTCAGCAGCTGTGCACCACTGCAGGTTACCTAGGACCAAACCAGAGAGGGTCGGACCTGCATTGCCACCATGTGCCCACCATCCAGATATCATTGCTGACATGTACACATAAGGAACTGTTTGACATTGAAACGGGGACTCAGAACTGTTGGACATTGAAATTGGGACTCAAACATTTTTTGTTTGTTATTATATGTTTATTTCTAGTCTGCAGAGGCAAAAATTTTTAAAGGAAAGAAATGGGGGGAAAATAGATACAGAAGCAAAGAAGCATTGAACAGACTGTCAAACTATAGTGGGAAGGCAGGGGAGGTTGGGCGAGGGGGGCTGTAAGAGATCAACCAAAGGACTTGTACGCATGCATATAAGCACAACCAATGGACACAAGACACTGGGGCGGGGAGGGGGATGGGCAGGTGAAGGCATGTCCTGGGGGGTAGGGGAAGCTGGGGGGAGGTCAATGGGGGAAAAAAAAGGAGACATATGTACTACTATTTGTAATACTTCAAACAATTAAAAAATAAAAAATAAAAAATAGTAAGTTCATAAAATTCTTGGTATTTTGATGGGGGGAACATGAAATTATTTTTGTCACACAGTAAATTTAGAATAAATCTCCATATGAGATTTGTCTTATCATGATTGTAGAGGAAGATGGTTCAAAAAGTAGCATTTCCAAAGCTTTGCAGGACGTACTAGTTCTACACTGAACGTCACCACAAATTAAGAAACCTGAGATACGAAAGGTCATTCCTTTATGTGCCTCCTCCCTATGGAGATCACTTGCTATCATTTTGTGCTGCCTTTTTTCTACAAGAACCCTTTCCTACTATCTAGGTTCATCTAACAAAGATGTTTCTGTATCACTTCTATTATGTAATCAATCAAAAGTTCATAGGAATTAAACTTTAATTTTTTTCCATAAAAAGAAAAGGGAAAAAAAGCACTCCCTAAAGAAGGAAAAACATGAACCTTTGTATAATCTTTGCAAATCTTACTTTTAACTAGTAGATTATTTGACTTAGTGTTTCATTAGTTACAGATATCTAAACACAATAAAAAAGACACACATGGTTTGGAAAAAGATGAAGGATAAATAAAATCATGCTACTTTTAAACAAAATTTTTAATGATATTAGTGCACAACAAAATTAAAGCCAGAAAAAAGTCAAAATTGTATATCTAATTTAACAACCAAATATTGTTGGAACCACTAGTATTTACCACTAAAGACCATTTTAATAATAAAAAGAAGGGGAACAAATATTATTTTCATATTGTACTTATATAATACTAACATATTAATTTAACTGTACAAAATAGTTTAACTTAAATAATGTTTTCTATTTAATCATGCATTTATTCCACGAGTTATAAATGTAAATAAAGATTACAAGTTTAAGACCAAAGAGTATGTTTCTATTGTTCCTTAGCTATAAGAGTTGAAACATGAAAGAAAAGACTGAATAACCTTCTGACAATAGGTAAGCTCTTGTGTTCTATACTTCTTACAAAGGAACATTAACAGGGTGTCTCAAAAATAAATATCTCTTTATTGATGTGGAGCCATATTTAAATGGTAAGACACTGAACAAGAAGACAAGCGCATTGCGTTTGGTAAATCAGTACCATAATTCTAACCTTCAAACACAAGTTAAAATTTCATGAGAGTTCAAAACACAAATATATAGTTATCTTTGCAGTAAGTTTCAGCTGCAAATGAAAAAAGGTGACAAGAGCTCAGTAACTTTGACTTCTGTAACTCTCAATTTCATTAATTTGATTGATTCTGATACAAGTCAGAACTGCTGAAAATTTCTTGAAAATATATCACTATGTAGGAGAAATGTTTGTTGAAATGTAAACCAATGCACTAAATATCAATGGTAGCAGAACAAAATTTATTTTTTTCAGAAAAGCAATATGAAAAGTCAGAGTAATAAAAGAACACAGATAAAAATAACTATGATAAGTGAAACTAAATATTATTTTCTGTCCCCCAAATATAATTCTAAATAAATAAATAATATTTTTGAAATCTTATGCAGAAATAAAAACTCCAGAAACCTTCATCAACCAGGATTTAGGATAACTGAACAATTAGTACTGGCAATTTATTGAAATTGAGAGAGATAAGTTCTTTTCATTCACTCTAAGATGATTCTGACAAATAAGGCAATGCTATTTAATCTGTACATAAAACAATGCCTGCAGTAAAAACTAATGAGGTGAATATTGGCTGATTCCAGCTGTATTTAAATCGTATTTATTTCAATTCTAGCATTCTCTTTTCATCACTGTACTTGATATGTGTTGATCAGCATGAGGGCATACAGAATAGGAGCAACTTGAAAGTTTACATCATGTGCTCCTAATCTGAGGTTTTCTAGTACATGAGGAATAAAAGTGAAAGTTGTACAGTGTGCATAATTAGGTGGATGAAGATACTCTAGGATTTTTGGTTGAGAGGCCTTAGGATTCCAATTGGAATAGCTAACACAAAAGGATTTACAAGTTTTGTTCAGGTGGAGAATAAAATTATTCACAATTCTGGCAAGAAAATACCTGGAACACTCAATGGGGAAAGTACAATTTAGAAAATAGATTCCTTATTTTTAACTTATCTTTATTGTTGAAAGTATTACAGATGTCCCATCTGTTTATTTTTTTCCCTGTTGACGCCTTCACCACACACCCCTCCCAGGCCTTCACCACACTATCCTCTGTGTCCATATATGCATACATGCATATAAAGTCCCCAGTTAATCTCTCCACACCCATCCCCCACTGCCACCTTCAGAATAGCTTTTTAAAATTACAGTTGATATACAATACTATGTTAGTTTCAGGTATACAACATAATTAGACGTCTATATACTGCATGAATTGATCACTCCAATAAGTTTAGTACCTGACACCAAAGTTATTACAATATTATTGACTATATTCCCTATGCTGTACTTTACATTCTCATGACTGTTTTTATACCTGGCAATTTGTACTTCTTAATCCCTTTAACCATAGAAAGTATATTTCTTAATTAAATTCATCTACAAGAAAATATAAAGTTTTTCATTTAGATATATGGATGTTTTATTTAATTAATTGAGTTCATTATTTTATTTTAAAATGCAGTTTTGAGACTTCTGAATTCTAGTACATTATGGAAGGAGCTGCCACTCCATCCTAATGGCAAGTAAAAGCTAAACAAACTGAAAAGAAAAAAATCAACGTATCATCTTAGTTCCACTAGAAGAGTGAGGTCCCAGAGCAAACTGCTGCTTTCAAGATGAAAGAGAGGTAGAATACAGATAACCAAAACTCACTGAATGGAAATACTAGACCAATACCTCTGCAACAGCCTAAACGGAATTGACAAATTTCTGGAGGCTCAATGTGGACAAACTAGAGTTAAAAATTCCAAGGGGACCCAGTCATATAGGGGTCTCTATACTTTTGTGAATTTTACCTCCAGGAGCTTTTTCAGATACTTACAGTAAATATCAGAAAAAATTCATCATACTTTCAGAAGGATGAAAGGAAAAGGAACCATTTTCAAATAAGCTAGAGCAGTGGTTGGCAAACTGTGGCTCTGTTGACTAATGAGTTTGCCGACCACTGATAGAGCATTCTGTTTTTCTGATGCAGGAAAACCTATTTTGCTAGAGCCTAATTTGCTGGGGTTTTATCAGAGCCTAACCTATCTAGGGTAAGAGGTATACGAAACTCTAGTTGGCTGTAGCCTTTCACATGGGGAAAGCGAAAGATCCAAAAACTGAGGGAAACTGATAAAGACTGGTGACATTCACAATATAGGAGCACAGGCTCCCCAAAAGTCAGAGACCTAATCATAGGACTAGAGGGCAGGTCCCTTCCCTCCACACCTACCACACATCACCAGAGGCCTCTTTGCCTGAGCTCCTTTTACTTAATCCATCATGCTCGCATTTCAACCAAAACATACAGGCACACTAACAGTTTGAAGAGACTGAACAAGCATCAGCACCAGACAGGGCAAGGATGTTGAAATTAACAGGAAGGGAATTTTAAATAGCTGTTATTAATGTGATAAGGGTTTTAAAGGATAAAGTAGACAGCATTCAAGAACACCCAGGAATGGCTTCAAATGCAAATGTTATAAATACCTTTGGAGAGAGAGAGAAAGAGAGAGAGAGAGAGAGAGGGAGAGTGTATGTATATTAGGAAAGCTGAAATATATAAGTTAGGTTGGAACTGATAAGTAGCTGCTCCCCTTTACATGATACTTGGAGTGTAAGCTAGAGATGGAAATTTTTCTTGTACTGAATGGGAGTCATAGAAACAGGTACTGACAGCAGACAATTTCAAGTGTAGCAAAGTCACAATGGACAAATGCCTGATAAACTCTGAAAGTGGAGAGACACTATGCACATTAACATAATCTCAAATGAAGATCTAACCAGTACCCAACTAGACAGTGTGTAGACTCAAGGAAAACTCAGGTACACTTTGTTTGTTTTTTGTTAATCCTCACCTAAGAATTATTTTTCACCCAAGGATATTTTTCCATTGATTTTTAGAGAGAGTGGAAGGGAGGGGAAGAGACAGAGAGAAACATTGATGTGTGAGAGAGACACATTGATTGGTTGCCTCCCACATGCACCCCAACTGGTGCCTGGGATCAAGCCTGAAACTGAGGTAAATGCCCTTGACCAGAACCCTTCAGTCTGCAGGCCAACACTCTACCCACTGAACCAAACTGGCTAGAGAAAGACTATTGTATTAGAGGGAAAGATAATAAAGTTATTTTCTATGAACAAGAAGTATCCCTGAATATTATTCACCATTGGAAAGAGAAAAAAAATAGAAAATGCTTTGAGGCTTCAGGATTAAAATGATGTAGATAAGATATGTGTAATATTTTTTCTACCAATCATCAATTAAAGTACTTATGAAGATTTACCAATAACCCAAAGTAAACCAAAGTAAAGTCTATGACTTAAATATGGGTAAGAGTTCTGCTTAATAACTTAAGACATATTCTTATACTACATATAAAATAATCCACATTCTAGACCAAAATAAATGTCCCAAATAAAATAGAATAGGCACAAAAATCCAGAACACGGTGAAAATGATCAGCCCTATCTCCAACATATATTGGCTTCTCTCACTCTGATACTAAAGTAGAACTATGTGGATTCAAATGTTATATTCAGAATAGAAATGAAAAAAGCAAGGAGTATTACTGGGGAAGAAGTAAGGATATCACATTTTATATTCAAAGAATTCCAACAGAAAGTGAATACTGGAACAGGAGAAGCTTAGCATTGAAGCCCCAGATGATGGAAGCTCAATTTTCAGAAATACTTTACGAATTGCAAATCAAGCTTAGGATAGTGCTTCAGGCTGAGATATAAAAGGATAAACCACCTACCGTGCATGAAAATGGTGACAGGAGCTGTGAGACATGGCACCTACCCTGAGGGCAACCACTCTGCCCAGTCAAGTCCAATAAAAATACATATATGACTTGCTTACTATTACTATTATACTTAATAGTCACAGGGAAAAAATAACTCTGAAAATAGCCTTCACAAGAAAAATAGATATTATGTACTTTTTAAAAAAAAAACAAGTAGCAGCTTGTTGTCCTCAAAATAATTCAAGAGAAAATGAATTACAGAAAGCAGAAGCAAGAAGCCTTAAGGATAAAACTGACTGGGTTATGATGGAAAAGGGTTGGCAGCATAAAAGTGGCATAATAAAAATCCACATTGGAGGTAATCCCAATTTGATTTCATTACAGAAAATCAAGTCAGTGGTATAGAGGGTAAAATTGAGAAACATCCAGAATGCAGAGAAAAAGAAATTAAAAACTAAGTAATATAACATGTAAAAAGATAACGTACAAAATTCTAATTTAAGCATTAAAAATTATTAGTTTTCTGGAGGAAGAGCAAAAGCATCACAATACACAGTGATGTGGAATTATTTATTGATCTTTTTAAAAAAAGTCTGAATTTATATAACTAGGCTCATCAGTTTAAGAATGTACACAGCCCCCTTTGATGAACTTTTGGCATTCAGTCTTTTGCTCTTAAAACCTACATGAGAAGCCTGTATGTGTTTTACTTCCTATCTGTGGAGATTTACCTTAGATATGGGTTTTAATCATTCCTGGGTCAAAGGGAAAATACTTGTTATTTTTTGACGGTGTTAAATAATCCGCTAGCCCAGTGGTCGGCAAACTCATTAGTCAACAGAGCCAAATATCAACAGCACAACGACTGAAATTTCTTTTGAGAGCCAAATTTTTTAAACTTAAACTTCTTCTAACGCCACTTCTTCAAAATAGACACGCCCAGGCCGTGGTATTTTGTGGAAGAGCCACACTCAAGGGGCCAAACAGCCACCTGTGGCTCGCAAGCCGCTGTTTGCCGACCACTGCGCTAGTGGATATGTATAACTTTTTATGCTTATCAGCAGTATATTAAAATGATTTTTCTTCAAAGCTTTGTCAACAGAGTTTGTGGTCAAGTTTTTGAATTTTTGCCAAACTGCTAGTAAGAAGTAGCATTTTAATGTAACTTTGTTTTACACTTCTCTTTGTAAGTGACATTGAGTATGTGTTCATAGTTTTATGGGTCATTTGCTTTCCTTTTCTTTTAATTTTTCTCCCTTTTATCCATTAACTTATGATCTCAGTTTTTAAGAGTTATTTATTTGGAAATTATACATGTGTTTATGAAAATAGTTGAAAATATTGTCTCCTAGTACATCACTTTGGCTTTTCTTATGGAGGTTGGATTTATCAGTCCTATCTGTCACCAACTCTAAATTTTGAATAATTTTGGAAAGGTTTCTAATTTTTCAAGATTATAAAGGAATTCATCCTCATTTTACACTAGTAAATCTATGGTTTCATTTATTTAAGATATAGGTATCTGATCCACTTATATTTTTCTAAATAACTATCCAGTTACCTCAACAAATTTACAAGTCTATCTTCACACACACACAATTTATGAAGCCAACTTCATGTACCATATTTTACTTTATAGTTTAGAATATATTTCTCAATGCCCATTCTACTCCATTGTCTATTAATGTGCCAAATATGCAGTGTTCTAATTAACACTGTGTTGAGATTTTATATGTTATATTGTAATTCCTGGCAGAATTACCCCTTACCTTTTCTGCTGTATTTTCAGGGTTGTGTTGTTTATCTATTCCTATTTTTCTATAGCAATTTTTATTGAGATTGCATTTGATTTATATACCATCTTGAGGAGAACTAAATCTTTATGATGTTGAATTATCCTTCCTAAGAACATGAATGTATGCCATTATATTTATTCCAAGTTATTATTGTGATATTTAAGTGTATTTGAGTTCTTTCTAAATTTAAACCAACTTTAAGGGTCTGAAATTTTTATAATTAAAGTCATTTCAAGATTTTGTTTTATACTAAGAGTGTTAGTACAATAGGTATATCACAAATTTTTTAAAATATATTTCAATTATGTATAACATCTCGATGAATGTTACTGTTATTTAGAGTTCATATCTAATCATGGTAATGGTTGCAAAAACTGACTTTGATATGTATTGGGAGGCATATTAGGGTTAACACTGGATATGGCCCCAAATGATGATTTCCTCTATAGTAATACCTGTACATATGCACATAATTATGGATAGATGCTAGGCTAATATTTATTAGGTTCTGCTTATTCACCAGTCACTAGATATTTTATGCTTTATCTTATTTAACCATGTATTTAATAAAGATGCATATTTACACAATGTACTAACATTAGTAGCAAAACTGCAGGCATATTGAGAATTAATACTCCTAGCATGAATATCTATCTTATTCTTAATTTGCGTACAGCAAATTCTATAAGCAGCATGCCACAGGTTCAATTCTGCATTTGTTCATCTGATTACCATCTCAAAGGCTTTAAACTTCATGAGGGCAGGGACCAGGTCTGGTTTTTTCTTACCCTGTAGCTCCAGTGCCTTACCTAGTGATTTAGCATCTGGCAGGAACCCAGTAAATATTGATTTCATTAAATAAATAGTAAATAAATAATATAAATAGCTATAGAGTACTCTGAGAAGCAAAACGAATTGATTTCATTTTAAGCACATTATAGTTTCCCAAGTATAACATATGTTCTTTAAAAACTATCCTAAGATGTCTATTAATTATTTAATAAATACAAAGCATGACAACAAAAGCAAAAAAATAATGTTATCTAGAAGAAAATGTGATGAAATATAAACTACAGTTTATTAAGTGCCTTTATTATCTAGGTGTTAACTGTTGTTCACTACATTACTCATTTTAGCTGTACAACCTTTTTGAAAATAATATATGCCATCATTATTCCTATTTTGCCAATGACCACCCTGAGTCTTAGAAGTTACTTTCCAAAAATTCCCTATTATGCAACAAAACCAGGATTCAAAGCCATGATGTCTAACTCTGCTCCTGGATTAACCTCTATAATATTCTTTTTTCTGTTTTCTCATGCAGGACTATAAAATATGTAACCATATATGCTTGCCATTTGTTTAATTAAAATTTTAGGAAGTTTTATTTTTCTTGAAGAAGATAAAGTCTGGATATATATCCTAAGAAGCCTGAAACACCAATCAGAAAGAATATTTGCACCCTATGTTCATAGCAGCATTTTTTATATCAGCCAAGATCTGGAAACAGCCCAAGTGCCCATCAGTAGATGAGTGGATAAAAAAGCTGTGGTACATTTACGTGATGGAATACTATGCAGTTATAAATAAGAAGGAACTCTTACCTGTTGCAACAGCATTGATGGACCTGGAGATTATCATGCTAAGTGAAATAAGCCAGACAGAGGAAAACAAATACCATATGATCTCATTTACATGTGGAATCTAATGAACAAAAAAAACTGACAAACAAAATAGAACCAGAGGCATGGATACAAGGAACAGACTGACAGCGTCAGAGGGAAGGACTATAGGAGGGACTGGATGAAAGAAGGTGAAGATATTAGCCAAATAACATACATGCATAAATCAAGGACAGTGTGGTGATGGCCAGAGGGAAGAGGGGTGGGGCCTAAGTGGAGCTGTGTAAAGGGGGCAGGGAATGGGGACATCTATAATAGTGTAAAAAAAAAAAAAAGATGTATGATGTGCCATCTGCCTTCAGGGTAATCAAGGTAATCATGATCTAGATGGGACATGTATTTTAAAAATTCAAATAACCTTACTATTGCACTATTGTAAAAATATGTGCAAAGAAACAGCTTGAAACAGGAAAAGTCTCAACGTTTAACTACTAGTATATTTATTTTAAAGTTTTTTCTTTATCTCCGTTGTGATTAAAAAAACACACTTTTTGTGAATTCAATGTAAATTTCCTGACAATAACTCAGTTAATTGTTAAACTTAAATTATTATTGTAACTGGATATGACTGCTGACTTGATACTATATTTCAAAACCAAAAGTTTAACAGTGCAGGTTTGATACAGGAAAACCATTTGGTTCATCCTTCTTTGAGGCTAACATACTGCAATCTTAATAACAGAGTATGTTAGTAGAGTGCCAAAATACTCTATAAAACATACAAAACAATGGCTGCCAGTGGAGTTCTTACAAAGAAACAAGCTTCATGTAAATTTTGTTATTATCATTATTTGACAACATAGCATCACTTTGCTTTGATTCTACTTCTACAGGCATCATTTAAGGTCAAGATATACTAACAAGCACAATTTAACAATGAACTTAGCAACTGTCTGAAAATGCACACTATTATTCATTATTTCTGGATTTAGTGAATCTAGATTAAGTGGTAAATGCATTTTAGTTTCTCTAATTCCAAGGACTGTTTACATATGCTTGAATCATCTGATCAGAGTGGTCACCTTTCGACACCTGGATACTTATCTAAGGCTATGGTCTTTGGAACCCTGTCTCAGTCTCAACACATTTTTTTATATCCACCATATGTAACTGATTAAAGTTACTATAATTCCTATGAGCACAAAGGGATGAAAATGAAGGGTAAAAAACACAGAATATGCCTATGGCTTAACATTTTCCTGGAATATGAGTGTACATCATACAAATTATTCATCATCTGATATCTTACTGTTAGTAGGGGCTTCTCTCTATAAAATATAAAATGTTTCATTGTGCCAGTGGCCTTTCATGACTTTTTAAAAATATTCAGCCTTCTTTTCTTGACTATCCAAACCCTAAGCCTCATTGATACAGTTATCAATTAACCACCATAACAAATAATAATTTTGCTTCCTTTTCCAAAACATAAGATAGAAAACCATAAAAATACTAGAGGAATCCACAGGCAGCAAAATCTCAGATATATGCTGAAGCAATTTCTTCACAGATACTGCTCCTAGGGCAATGGAAAGTAAAGAGAAAATAAACAAATGGGACTACATCAAAATAAAAAGCCTTTGCACAGCAAAAGAAACCATTAACAAAACAACAAGAAAGCCCACTGCATGGGAGAACATATTTGCCAGTGATATCAAAGATAAGGGTTTAATCTCCAACATTTACAGGAAATTCATACAACTTAACAAAAGAAAGATAACCCAATCAAAAAATGGGCAAAGGACCTAAGTAGACACTTTTCAAAAGAAGATAGGCCAAGAGACATATGAAAACATGCTCAAAGTCACTAATCATCAGAGAGATGCAAATCAAAATGACAATGTGGTACCATCTCACACCTGTCAGAATGGCTATCATCAACAAATCAACAAACAAGTGCTGGCGAGGATGTGGAGAAAAAGGAACCCTCGTGCACTGCTGGTGGGAATGCAGACTGGTGCAGCCACTGTGGAAAACAGTATGGAGTTTCCTCAAAAAACTAAAAATGGAACTCCCATTTGACCCAGTGATCCCACTTCTAGGAATATATCCCAAGAAACTAGAAACACAAGTCAGAAAGGATATATGCACCCCTATGTTCATAGCAGCACAATTTACCATAGCTAAGATTTGGAAACAGCCTAAGTGACCATCAGCAGATGAGTGGGTTAAACAATTGCAGTACATCTACACAATGGAATACTATGTTGTGGGGGAAAAGGAGGAGTTCTTACCATTTGCAACAGCATGGATGGAACTGGAGAGCATTATGCTAAGTGAAATAAGCCAGTCAGAGAAAGAAAAATATCACATGATCTCACTCATTTATGGAATATAATGAACAACATAAACTGATGAACAAAGAGAGAAACATCGATCAGACCATCAAACCTCAGAGGGAATGTAGGGGAGGGTGGGGGGGAGGGGGAGAGATCAACCGAAGGACATGTATGCATGCATATAGGCCTAACCAATGAACACAGACAACAGGGGGGTGAGGGCATCAGTGAGGGGGATGAGGGGGTAATGGAGGAATAAGGACACATACGTAATACCTTAATCAATAAAGAGATTAAAAAACAACAACAACAAAAAACACCCTCAAATCCTTTTTTCCGAACATATAAGTGGGTAGCAGCCAAGAGCCTTCTATATTAAATTTCGGGTTTGCACTTTATATTTTTTATTGATTTCAGAAGGGAGAGGGAGAGATAAAAACATCAATAATGAGAAAGAATCATTTATTGGCTGCCTCCTGCACACCCCCCACTGGGGATCCAGCCAATTGAACCATGATCTCCTTCCTGGTTCCTAGGTTAATGTGCAACCACTGAGCCATACTGGCTGGGTTGTGTGTTGTTGTTTTTAATCACGTTTCCCACTGGAAAGCCTACCTGAGACTCAGAAAGTCAAGACATCCTTCCTTTGAGTACACTCTTTGCACACTTCTATTGCAACACAATATTCCACTAGAACAGTTGGCAGCCGGTCTCTGCTAGGCCATAAGTTTTTAGTAGGCCACCTCTAAAGGTCCCGCAATGATTCCCACCTCTGGCATGCCTAACTTTTGTGAATCCTCACCCCAGAGTGCGTTTGACACTTCTAACAAAATAATACAGCAGAAGCAATTGAATGTCACTTCTGATACTAGGTGATACAAAGATGACAGCTACCATCCAGATAATCTTTCTCTCTTGCTTTCTTGGCCTGAGGGAAACTAGCTGCCATGTTCTGAGCTGCCTTACAGAGAGGCCCAGGTATCAGGAAATGGAGGCAATGTAGTGGTCAATAGCCAGCAAGAAGCTAGGCCTTGCCAATAGCCACATGAGTTTGGAAAAGGTTAGGGTTTTAGGTGAGACGCTAGCCCCTGCTGGCAGCTTGACTGAAACTGTGAGTCACCTTGCGCTGGAGAAACCCAGCTAAGCTGTCCCCAGATTCCTTACTCACAAAAACTATGAGATGATAAATATTTGCTATTTTAAGCTGCTAAGTTATAGGATACTTTGTTATTCAGTATTAGATAATTAATATAAGCATGAGTGTAAGTTTAGAGAATATGATTTATTTAACTTTGAATCATAGACACTTATTGTGGCTAAGAAGCTCAATATAGTATGTTTTGTTAAGTAAGTTAATACCATTTACTTTGACTTCAAAGCTCTACCAATATATTTGAAACATTCAAACTTCAAAAACTCTGAAAAATAGTTGATAACTTTGTTCATTCAGAGTTAATATATTTTCTTCACAACAAAAAGTCTTCTAACCATGCATGTAAATGTATTACAAATCCACATTTAAATATGCATATCCAGTGGCATATATGCAATTTACAAAGATAGAGTTAGGAGAGATGCTTGGACTGTTTTTCTCTAGCATGTTTTTCAATTCAGTTATATAGTGGCATAATATGAGGCATAAGTTTTATTTTAGGGTTAAAAAATCAAATTATTCTCACATAGGTGGTACCATGTCTACATATAAAAAGATGCCCTATTTCCCAAGGCATTAATTTGACTTCTTAAGCTGAAATATATATATATATATATATATATATATATATATATATATATATATCTTTTTCCTAGAAAGAGAACCCCCCCAATTATCCTCTTATTATATTTTCATAATAACAAATATTGCCTCATGCAAGATTTTACCATTAGTGTTTTATATTTAAGTGCACAGTCTGTTTAATCCTTCAACTTTATCATATTTTACTGATTAATCTAGTTTAAATACCATAAAAATCTATAATCATTGCTATAAAAACTTACGCTTGCTTATTAAACTAGCTACTTTGCCACTGTCAAATGAAAGCAATAAAATTGGACATAAATATAAAGAAAGCAAACATTTATACAACTAGGGTCCCGGTGCATGAAATTCATGCACTGGGGAGGGGTCCCTCAGCCCAGCCTGCCCCCTCTCACATACTGGGAGCCCTAAGGGGATGATGTCCTACTGATGGCTTAGGCCCGCTCCCAATAGTCTGGCCTCCCTTTGTAGGAGGCGACCAGGCTGATCAGGGGAAGGTGCCAGCCCCATCACCCTGCTGCTGCAGCTGCCAAGGCATTTTCATCAACAGGAACTCGTCCCTTCACCATGAAAAAATGACAACTTTCTTTAGGCATTTTCAAGATGTGTCTTTCATAGGTTATGACATTTCTTTCTTTAGTTTTCTTTTCATCCTTACCTGAGGATATGTTTCCATTGATTTTTTTTTTCCCCTTTGCTCCAATCCCAGGCTCGGCCCCTGCCCAAGCCTAAAGCCTCTGCCCCAGGCTTTAGGCTTGGGAAGGGGTTCCCCCACCCACCCCTCTGATCACAGGCTTGGCCCCTTCCCAATCTACAGGCTCCACCTGATGGCCAGCTGGGAGTGACCTGGGTGCTGAGGAGGTTCCCGGGACCCAGGTATGTATGCATATTAACCACCATCTTTGTTGTTAATTTGCATACTCACTCTGCCTGTGGGCGTAGCAGAGGTACGGTCAATTTACATGTTTCTCTATTATTAGGTAAGATTGCTAAATAGATCATCTTGGACATATGAATGCCTTCAATTTAATTAAAATTTATATGATGAGCACCTAAACAATTTTTTGTGTAAATATTCTTTAACATTGAAACTGTGCCTCTGGCTATCTGGTATGGATGCCTCTTCACTGAATAGTCCTTGATATAATACACATTTTGATACACACAGAGGGCTGTTCTTAAAATGTTCAAGAGTTTCATAACAAATAAACAAAAATGACTTCAGATTCAGTGAAGTCTAGACAGGTAAAATGTACCAGTATTTTATTGACTATAACTTAAATATCTTCATTTACCCTTAAGTAATCATGATTGGT
>JAPDVU010000012.1:25865000-25985000 GCA_026230045.1 Corynorhinus townsendii | reverse complement strand
GAGTTTGACACAGCAGACTTACTTGGTAAGAACTTGACCTGAACCAACAACAGGAAGATACACACATGCTTACACAAACACTTTTCTCCATTTAGCATAGATCACGGAATAATCCAACTCCGCTTCTCTGCTAATAACTGATTTCTTTCCATATTTCCCAACTCATTCAATGTCATTACTTAGCCACCCAAACTGTAATCTTCATAATTTTACTTTTTTTTCTTTCCTAATGATTACTTTCCACCTTCCACATCAGGTCTAACTTCTTTTCTAGACACTCTAAATTTACTTTGTAAGTTCCTTCTGACTACTATTATGTCTCCGCCCTTAACTAACCCTATACCTCCATTTTCTCTTTGTCCCTGCCTTCCTTCACACTGTAGACAGGGTCATAGTTCCAAAAATGCATTTGTGTTCATGGGTAAGTTCAAGTTTTTAGCAAATTCCACAGATATTTTACAATCTGGCAGCATTTATCATTCTTGTTTTCTATCTTTTTATTCACTACAAGTTTATAGTCCACACTCCAACTACACCAGACTTTCCACAGTTCCCTAAATGCAGGCCCATAGTTTAAATTATGGTTCACAATTATTCCCTCCCTTTCTTCCAATAAGGAGATTATAATCCCTGCTCATTTTCATATGGCCTCTAGTACCCTTGAGAGAGTAATATGTATCATACTAGAGGCCTGAATCATGAAATTCATGCAAGAGTAGGCCTTCCTTCCCCTGGCTGCTGGCACCAGCTTCCCTCCGGCACCCGGGACCCCGGGGCCTGGGCTTCCCTCACAGCCCGGGCTTCATCCAGAATGACGTCCAGTCTCATTAGCATATTATGCTTTTATTATTATAGACCGGAGGCCTGAGGCATGAAATTCATGCAAGAGTATGCCTTCCTTCCCCTGGCTGCCGGCACCAGCTTCCCTCTGGCACCTGGGACCAGGGCTTCCCTCCTCCGGCCACTGGCAGGCACCTAGGACCTGTGCTGGCTTCCCTCCGGCCCCAGTTTCATCAGGAAGAACATTTGGAATGACGTCCGGAAGGATGTCTGGTCTAATTAGCATATCACCCTTTTATTATTGTAGATAAGTGAGTCTATTGATCACTACATCATCGATTTTGAGCTTAACCATGTGACTGCCTTTGGTTAAGAGAATATGGAGATGTGACACATGCCACATCTGAACAGAAGCTAGAGTGTGATTGCATGGTGTGGCTTACCCTCTTGCTCGTTCTTTCTGCATGACAGTGGGAACATCACATTGAGCTACTTCTCTAACCTGGTGTCTGAACTAGAAAGCCTGAGAGCAGAGCTCCAAAGCAGCAGTCTCATCCATTCTTTCTGTTTGCTCTCATGAAGCTGCAGTTTCCTCTCTCTTCACTGGAAATATTTCTGTTAATGCTTCAAGCACTACTGAAACTTCTTTGTGAGGCCTTCCCTCAAGTGGAAATTTATAGCTTTTCCAACTCTATTTCATAGCACCAATCACACTATATTTTAATTATTTATTTTCATGTATATTTCAATATCTTCAACCAGAATGTGACTCTGAGGGCAGAAACTCATTTTTTATACACTATATTCAGTGGCTAACAGTAATCCTGGCAAATGCTAAGGGTTCCACAATTTATTGAATTAACAATACAACATCTGGTATGGAATGAAGAAATAAATGTTTTACCACTAGCAGCTCCACTGGTTGGCACTCTTTCCATGGCTGGGTTTATATGCTGTGGGTGCATTAGCATGATTAAATGATTTTGATAATTCTTATATAGCAATTACTATGTACTATGCATTATTATAAATTCTCTCTAAACCAGCCTGATCACCTCCTAACCACTCCCCTGCCAGCCTGATTGATGCCTAACTGCTCCCCTGCCAGCCTATTTGCCCCTAACTGCCCTCCCCTGCCAGCCTGGTCACCCCTAACTGCCCTCCCCTGCAGGCCTGGTCCCCCCCCCAACTGCTCTCTCCTACAGGCCTGGGTCCCCCCCACAACTGACCTTCCCCGCAGGCCCGGTCACCCCCAACTGCCCTCCCTTGCAGGCCTGGTCCCTCCCAACTGCCCTCCCTTACTGGCCTGATCACCCACAACTGCTCTCCCTTGCAGGCCTGGTCCCTCCCAACTGCCCTCTCCTGCTGGCCATCTTGTGGTGGCCATCTTGTGTCCACATGGGGGCAGCCATCTTGTGTGTTGGAGTGATGGTCAATCTGCATATTATTCTTTTATTAGATAGGATTTTCAGTTGAACTAGCCAAGACACAGATTAGTTTGTCCAAGTTTTTGGTGATAGAGCAAGCATTTAAAACTCAGCATTTTAAGGCCAGAGCCCATTGGTTCAAGCACAAGTCCAGCAATATTAATAAGTCAGGGGCTCAATTTCCTCATCTTTAAAGAGAAAATGCAAAATCAGATACTGCCCATGTAAACATCTGTAATAACTAAAGACTAAAGTGAATTGTATTCCAGAAGCTAACGTTTCCAGTTTCTGTGTTAATATTTAATTTAGTGGTAAGTTTGAGGTGACTTTGCCATTTTTCATGGGGCCATGCACCTTTGAGTGAGGTTGGATGATGACCCCACCATCCCACAGGTCTGGCCAGTTTGTCTCTTTGAATTCACAGGCTTTCAAGAACTAAGATAAGAGTTCAAGAAATTGCTTCTTTTTACTTGATGAGAAAAATTATACCACTAATTAATGAGTGTGAGGAATGTTATTCAATTTCTTGATGGAATGGCAAAGGTTAAATGGAAAATGATAAATCTAACAACATATGTGCTCTAAAATTCACCTACTCACAGTTGAATTCCACATTTGTGTGAAAATTTCTGTATTCCTAAAATGAATTTAAGATGTGCTCATTTTAACATATTTTGAAATAAAGCTTAATTATATTTTATATGTAACTAGAAGCCAGAACATTTGAAAAATTCCATGCATTAAAGAAATGTAAGGTCATGGAACTGAAACTATTACTGTTGCCTCCTAGGAAATTGAAAATGTAGTAAAGGAAAAAGAAAAAACACCTTAATATTAAATGAGTGCCATAAAGGAAACCGTAATCCGATTTACTTAAATGAGTGTGAATACCACTTTGGCTCACTGTACAAATGTGGTTTTAAGCACATAGTTGTGCATATTATAAAGGAAACTGTAGCAACATATATTTGAGGGGAGAAAAGCATTAACTTATTTAACTGATTAACAATCTATATATATAAAGAGCCAGGGTCCCTAACGTCCAAAACGAACAAAGGCTTGACCAAACGCCAGGTGGGGGTGGGCAGGGTGGGGCGAGGCAGGTGTGGTGAGGTTGTTAGCCTCCTGTCTGAGCCCAGCAGAGGCTTAACGACCTCACCTCGGCGGTTGACTCCAGCAGGACCTGGGCCCTCCCCCCTGTGCACCAGAGGCCCTTTTCCTGATACCTTGTTCCCAGGATCTCTCAGACCCCTTTGTATAAGTCAGGAAACACTGGGAGTGGTCATCCCACCCTAGGGACTCCCAGGGCTGACAGCAAGGGTAGGCTTCTGTGGGGTCCCCTCTGTTATGTGATCCAGGGTTGCTACATCCTAATGTTGACTCTAGCAGGACTTGGGACAGTCCTCTACGTATCTGAGGTGCTACTCCCTATACCAAAGCCCCCAAGTCTCTGAGACCCGGATGCAGAAATTGCCTATTGTTGTCATCTGCCTTGGGTGGCATGATTCTTTCTAGGGCCCAGGGTCCTTCCCTTCTCCCTCATGTTCCTCACCTTGAGCCCTGGCAGGTCCTGGGATCCTCCCTCTGTTGACCTAAGGCTGGACTCCTCAGATCAAGGCCTCACTGCCCTGAATCTTCTGCAGGAAGTCAGTGTACATCACATCTGGTACCAAGCCCAGCAAGTCCAAAGCCTGATGGCTGAGATGGATTCTTTAGGGTCCTTTAGCCCTTCCTCTGATTGATACTTTGACAGGGCCTGGGCCTCCTGTCCTCTATGAACCTAAGTCTGCAATACTCAGACCAAAGGTCTGACTACCCGAGTTCCTTGAGGAGGTGGGGCGGGGGGAGGTGCAGTTTTCAACATACAAATAGGAAGCCCAACTTCGGGAATTTAAATTCCTGCCTCATTCACCTTATACTGTTAAACCCCAAATCTAGATACTACACCTACTATGATCACCCCCAAGATTTTAGACAAAGCTAAGATAACCAATTGAGCAACTCTATTCATTAAAGACAATCTAAAGGCAATGATTTCAACCTTGAAAACAGAAAGCTGGGGAGAGCCACATGGACAGTGGAAAAAGGGGGGCGAGATGGAAAATTTCTCTGGTAGTAGCCAAGAAGTGAATGGTTTTCAAGGTGCATAAGAGCAACCTGTACTAGGGAAGCAGGATGATTCACATCTCCACAGAGATAGTCACATTACCTTGAAAAGATTTTAGGTAACTCTTATGAAAACTAACTAATGGTGAAGGATGAGAAAGAGCAATGAACCACTGAAATGGGTGGCCTAGGGAACCGTTTGGAGGAAGCATCATCTCCCTACCATGTGACCCATCAGAATTTAACATGGTGTCAATAAGTTTGAGAAGGCTTAGGAGTGCTAAAGAAATGCCCCCTTTCTCTTACCAAAGCATCTCAGCCTCCTCATCCCTCCCCATGGAAGTATCAGGATGGTGCTTTATGATATCTAAGTTTCTCTCCCAGAGCTACCATTAGCTGGAGGAGAGGCTTCCTGATTAATTAAAGCTTAGGGGATGTGGCCCCTCATTGAGGTAGAGAAAAGCATATGTTCAGGAGGCCTGGGGTAGGGCCCTGGGAAATTTTGACATGGTGAAGATGACCAGGAAACCACAAACTCCTAGCACAGTTATGCAACAACCAACCCCATTCACCAAAAGAAGGTAAAAGAGGAAGAAGCCCTATTAACCCATGTCCAGTGTCCAGAATGAAAGGGCCACACCCAAACTTCTCCTCCTTGTCTTTAGTGGCGTATCCCCAAGACTCCCTGGTCTTGCCTGGCAGATTCCATCCTCAACCCATACTTTTTCTCATGAAGACTTTTTCCCCTTTCATCCCAGCCATTTCCCCACAAACCAATGTCCTTCTGCGCTCACTCTGTTGTCCTTCCAGGTACTAAAGACGTCCATGGGGGTGAAAAGATGTCTTTAAGTGAGTTCAAGAAAAGGAGCCTCTCCAAAAATTCCTACCCCTTCAAGAAAACCTACAAAAGCTATAAAGCCAACAATATTTGGCCATTATAACAGGCCAAATGAGGAACTGAATAAAAATGTGTTCCAGAAAAAGACCAAGACAATGTAGAAAAATTCACCACCTCGAGTGATAACTTGGGCATCCAGTAACCTCAGAGCAAGGCCAAAGGCCTCAGAACTGTCTATGAAATCTCTGAAGTCTGGCCCCCAAGAAATGCTGACAGTGTGAAAGCCAAATTTTATACCTACAGGGTATACTAATAGTGATGATTAAAATAAAATTGATAAGTGGTTCACTTCCATTTTAAGCATAATTTGCAGACAATTTTTATTAAATTTATTGGGATAACATCTATACTAATAAAAGAATAATATGCTAATTAGACCAGGAGACCTTCCGGAGATTCTTCCAGACAAAGCCATGGTGGCGGGGCCAAGGCAGAGGCAGTTAGGGGCTATCAGGCCAGCATGGGAGAGCAGTTGGGGGTGATCAGGCCAGCGGGGGGGGGGGGGGGCAGTTGGTGGTGATCAGGCTGGTGGTGGGGGGTAGTTGGGGGAGATCAGGCCAGCAGGTGAAGGCGGTTAGGAGCGATCAGGCTGGCAGGAAGAGTGGTTAGGGGTGATCAGGCAGGCAGGCAAGTGGTTGGGAGCCAGTGGTCCCAGATTGTGAGATGGATGTCCAACTGTGGGATCGGGCCTAAACCAGCATCCCCCGAGGGGTCCCAGATTGGGAGAGTGCAGGCCAGGCTGAGGGACCCCCCCCACACACACACACCATGCACAAATTTCCTGTACTGGACCTCCAGTAGTCTAGTATTACTTAAAGAATCATGTATTCAGTCTATTTTCTCTCCTACGAAGGTGTGAGCTATCTCTCTTCATTTCACTACCCAGAAATTATGTAGGTAATTAGAGGAACATGTTACCTATGAAAGCTAACTAGTTGAATAAGTTAAATAAATCAATAATCATTTACCCCTAGGACTCTAACTCATAATTAGAAGGAGTTATTAAGTACAAGTTTTCAATACAAATTCCACACATTTTATTTTATATTATAAATTCACCTCACAGAATTTGAATCAAATTTATAACTTTTTATAAAGAGTAACTAATACTAAAAATATATTTTAGATTTTATACAAAATGGAGATCCATTAGCAGTTATATTCAGTTTATAACAATTACTGGAAACATGTTATTTATAATAAAACCATACAAATTCATATAAAAGCTATGACTATACTATAATGCATTTATTTATTTTCTTCCTTAATCCTTAGAGAAGATATATCAAATGAAATTAATTTGTTTTTATGTAAATCATCCCTTCTATGTTACTCCCATAAATGGTCCATAATTACTTATGCTGGAGAGGAAATGATCTTAACACAAATATAATTAACAATGGGAAGAATGGGTTGTTCTAAAAAACAACTTTCTATGAAGGTCAATTGCCATCATTGGAATTTTCTGCTTTTTTGTCCAAGGACTATTGGAAGACAGATTTTGTATTTCCCTGTCAGCTCATGTTTGACTTTTGCCATTTATATAAATACAATGTAAAAAGTCATAGAAGAGGTAATGGGTACTTCCAGCTTTTCTACTAACATAAGAAAGATGCAAGGGCTCTAATATTCTTAGTCATTGACATTTACAACTGTGGGTTTGTTTTTAATACAGGGCAGTGAGCAATGTACTTAAGGCCTTAGAAAATGCTTTATGGCATACAGTAAAGGTGAATCACATTTTTACTAGATTTATTAGCTACAGGAACTGCAATCTCAAGAGGAAATTTAGCCAGCTTTAGCCCAAGTAGTGCTTCTTACAGTTATTTCCTCTTGAATTCTCAGCAGGACTAAGGCATTCTAAATGTTCTATTCAGGGATCCTGGTTTCTTTCCCCCAGATGGTTTCTGCCACCTTGGGTCCTGACAGAGTACTCATTAACAAACTAATTGATTTTTATTAATTATCTGTGGTATAATCTTTTCACTGCTCCCCCACTAGTATCTAAGCTTATTAACTCCAAACACACACATACATGCATATACATACATATGCACACACACACAGCATAATTATTCCTAAAGAAAATTTGGAATAAAAATGAACTTAAGTATATAGATTGCTTGCACAAATCAAATGTTAAGAACAGCAAAATATTCTATTTTTAAATGCTATTTCACAAAAGTTATAAATATTGAGCTGAAAATATTCATTAAATATCCATTATATAATTCAAATATTAGTTTAGATAGAAAAAAACAGTTCTGTATTTACATTGTAATTATAAAACTATTTAAATGAAAACATAGTTAAGAGCAAAGTCTCAGCAATGCAAGAGAACAGAAATTCTTCTGTACTGTCTTTCTGAATGGTTGGATATAGTCTTTAATAAAACTATATCAACACTAAATACATTATTAAAATGTTGTTAAAGTAATAAAAAGAAAAATTGTGGAACTGTCAATCTAATAGCCTAGAAGGGAACTAATTGAAACATGAAGTTTGAGATAAAGGTTCCCATATCCAAGTCCCTGCTGTCCCTCTTTCTAGCTGTGATTTGGGGCAAGATCCTTTAGTTTTGGAAACCTCTGATTCCTTTCTTATAATTTATATATATAAAAGCCTAATATGCAAATTGTTCCTGCGGGAGTTCAACCACAAGACTGCTCACTCTCTATGACATACACTGACCACCAGGGGGCAGGGTAGAATGAAGTAAGTCCTGGTTGGCAGCTGGCAGCCGGGGAAGGGAGGCCCCAGCTGGCAGCCAGAGGTCCCAATCAGCCCTGATCACTGCCCATGCCTAGGGACCTTATCCTGCACGAATTTCATGCACCGGGCCTCTAGTAGTGGAATAACACTACCTAGTTCATTGGGTTGTTGTGCAACGAAGGAGAAAATGCTTAGTACCATTGCTAGCACATGATAAAGGCTTAGTAAATGATACATTTGCAAACACTATCACATTATCCTTTTTATTATTTAGTCCTGAATTTACTGATATACAAACATCAAATCTGTAGTTTATTTTATATTGCTTTTAAAAGAAAGTGATTCTAAATTTCAATTTTTTATCCACTATTTTATGTTGGGTCTTTCACAGGATCCAATAAAGAGTTCATTATGTTAGGCCCTAAACCCACCCCACCACCAACCTCACAAAAAAAAAAAAAAAAAAAAAACTTTCTCCATCATTCTTAACACCATGGGTAGCATTTGTATATCAGTTTTAATTTCCAACCACCATTGGCATCAAATTAGTTTTTCTTGTAAATGTCTAGGCACTGTGTAATTCTTAGTATTTCCATGGCTTTACTCCAGTCTATATAAACTTCTTATGTTTGTACTATTAGCTTTCGAACCATTTATAAATAAGATTCCAAAAAGAATTGTTTATATTTACTATATAGTACCTTCACTAAAATATATTTGTGGAATAATAATGAGACACACAAATGGTACAGAATCCAACCAGTTATCTTCTTCCAATAGTTTACTGATGGTTATCGTTTTTCCCCTCAGAACTAATACACTCTGAATCAAGATGGACCTCATATTTTAATTCAAGAATTTAGTTCTTTATCTAAAAACATCATTTATTGCTAAAATACCCTATGCTTTGCTTTATTACCCTCTCACCAGAATTAATATCAGAAATATGGTCTTGGTTAAGAAATAGCTTTCAAAAATTTTTTTTCATATTTATTAATTCAACTAACATGCTGAGCAACTTTGATTCATCAGATACTATATTAAGCAAAGCACTAAAAACAGAAGCAAGATGTACTAGTCCCACATCAGAAAAACAGGGTCAATGGGAACTATCATAGAGTCACAGAGGATTAGATGACATCATCCATTAACTCAGCAAAGTACAACTCTTTGAAACAGGACAAAAAATACTGTAAAACAGGGAGAATCTAGTGATAAACATTCATTGATACTGCTATAGGAATAGTCTCATTGTTTGTAACAGCATGTTGAAATATATTATGGTGACAGGGAATGTTATTCTAAGTTTTGTAAGATTACCTTCAAAGGTACAAATGCATTTAAAAAATCAAGAGTATTTGGAAAATGGTGAAAACTCATTTGCCTGGGAAGAAAATTCAGATAATTGGAAGGAGGAAGAGTAGCTGAGCGGTAAAATATGGTCAATTTATAATTGCATGTAGAGGCCATAAAAGTTTGTTTTATATTTTTGTGGGTCAGTATCTGATGGCCCTCTTCTAGAAATGCCTATATATTCATGATTTGTCATTTATTCTCATGGAGTTTTATGGACACCTGAAAGCCATTCAGTGTCCCAGATTATGGGTTTCTGCTTAGGCAATGAAGCCCAGAAGAGATTTTTAATCAGTGGAGTAAAATGATTATATTGCTTCTTTGGAAAAATACTCTAATTTCAATGTAAAGGAAGGAGAATAGACAGGGTAAGATTTTGCTGGCAAGAGTAAGGAGGTTATTGAAGTAGCCCAGATTAGCAAAAATAGGCAAATTAGGTAAATGTCCTTATCTTTCTAAAGTACCTTAAGTCACTTTTACAGACCGTGTTACCAGTTTAACATGCATGTCTCCTTTACTAAATTGCCAAGGTCTTCTATTCCAGACAAGGAGTAATTTCTCCATATAGAATTCTTTAATGAGGTTTAGGGCATCACCAATGAATGAGAAGAAGAATCAGTTACTGGGGACATTCCTGTAGTAAACCAATAGAATTTGGCAAGTGGTGAAATACAGAGAGTAAAGGAGAAAGAGCAGTCAAGATTGTTATGAGTGTTTCTAGCCTACGAGACCAAGAAAACAGGATGAGGATTAAATTATGTCGGGTAATATAAATTTTATGTTTCAAATGCAGAGTGCACACCTATTCTGGTGGCAATACAGATAATGTGTTCAGAAGAAAAGGTATAGAAGAGAAATAGAATCTGGCATCACTAGCAAATAGAAATAACCAATATACTGGCAATGGATGATTTTTTGCAGGGAGATGACACACCACAAGAAGAAAAGCACAGAAATTATTAATATTTAAACAGCAGATAAGAGAAAGGAATTAGAAAAAGAAGAGTGAGAAAGGGCAGTCAGAGTAAAAGAAGCAAGAGAAAATAACCAGAAGCCAAAGAAAGTGAGAATTCCAAAAAGTAACGGGAGGAGGTTTTGGCTACAGAGAAGTTAGGTAAGATACAACCTGGAAACAATTGCCAAGTTGGAGATGTGTGCTATTCCATGACAGCGCTTTCAGAAGAAAATGCATAAGCCTAACAGTGGAGTGCTGAAAAGTCATCATAGTGGGAAGGAATACCAGAGAATATACAGAACTTTTCCAATCAATTTTCACTGACGGTAAATGATGACTTTGAATAGTGTTTTTTTGACAAGACAGTAGGGCTAAGAAATTGTGGTTTCTGAACTATTTTCTAAATGATCTGTTTGGATACTTAGATAAAGGCCTAAAGAAACAGGAAATACTAAACATTTTTTAAAAACCAACAATTCTGAAGTCAGTGGAACATGGAGAATCCAGTGTGTAGCACCTTACTGAGAATGAAAAAGATAGGTACCTATGGAAGAAAATGTCTACTCTTAATCATTAAGTACATGTTAAAATGTGCATGTTTATATTTCTGCATAGAAATATGGAGTTTTGTGATAACTGCTTTTATTTTCCTTGATCCATATTAGATAACAAATACCATGAAAGTGGACAAGAATACATCCTTTGCAACTCCTTAGTTATCCCAACAAGTAAAAAACAAATTTCAACAAGATAGAAATAAGTAAAGGTTTTTCCGTCATTGTTTGTGTGTTTATTTTACATATCAGATGAAGTCTCATTTCTAGATTCATTTTAGAATTTTCCCATCTAGCTAAGAATAGACCCTTCATGTTCTCCTCTTCCTGAACAAAGTCCAGCAAAGTGAAGTGACTTTATGTCCACACCTAGAAAGTAAAGCTTTCCGTCTCTCCTCTTTGATAAATGGTTTATTTCCTCAGTAATCTGATTTCTACTTATCAGGAAGAAAAATGGAATCATTAATTTTTACTAACAGATTACAGATTGATTATAATTTAATAAGATACAGATAACAGTAGGAAGCAGTGCTTTAACTCAGAAAGTGTTTATTGATGAAATTGTAGCAGTGTGGGGATATTGGGAATAACACACAATTAGTCCCTATATTTCCCAAACAACATACAGAAAAATGTCTACTCTGCTAACATAGAAAGTTGGATCTGAATGCAATTACATTTTAATTTAAATCTTTAAAACAACTTATCAAGGTACTTTTGTATTAGGCTATAAGTATTAATAACTTCTTTATGTAAAAAAACATAAAGTCTAAAAATTGGTAATATGTGTGCAGCAGGAAATGTGTATAATAAATCCTATGTAATAAAAGGGTAATATGCAAATTGACCCTAATGGCCGAATGACCAGAACAACCACTCGACCAGTCACACTACGAGGTGCACTGACCACCTCTCAGTCCCTTCCCCTGGCCAGCAGGCTCCAAACACCCGATGGCGAACAGGGAACCACGGGTGGGTGGCAAGGAATGCAGGCAGCACCAGGCCAAGGCCCCTACCCCACCAGTTGCCTCACACACATGTTTCTAACTCTCTCTCCCTCTCCCTTCCTCTCTGTGAAAAATCAATAAAATATAATAATAATAATAATAAAAAGAACTGCCTGGAAACTCCTCGACATCTATCTGTAGGACACTTGTCTGCCTCCCAGCCACCCAAAGAGTGGACTCATGGTCCTACACAGCCAATCTTCCCACTAAAGATTCCCAAGATATAATTTTAGGCAACCAGGATGCCTAAGCCTATCCCAATTATCAGAGACATCATAGTTTCAGCACAATCTTAGGCACACTGCAATTGCCTACTGCTTTTTTAAAAAATCTTTTTCAAAAAGAAAAATGCTTGGCCCTGGCCAGTTTGGCTCAGTGGATAGAGCATTGGCCTGTGAACTGGAGAGTCCCAGGTTCGATTCCGGTCAAGGGCACATGCCTGGGTTACGGGCTTGGTCCAACATGCAGGAGGTAGCCAATCATGGTTCCCTCTCATCATTGATGTTTCTATCTCTTCCTCTCCTTTCCTCTCTGAAATCAATAAAATACATTTTTTTTAAAAAAGAAAAATGCTTGCTCAGAAATAATTGCAGTGAAGAAATTTCATTTTGAAATCAATAGTTATGTAGATATTCTATACTTATAAGAGAGAAATATGGTAATTGACCATCACTCCGCAATGCCCACTGCCAATAAGGAAGGAATGTGCAAATTAGTGGGATAAAGATAGTGGTGGCAATGGAGCCAGCCAGAGTGGGCAGGAGGCTTGGGTCACCCCTGCAGATGGAGGAAGCCAAGCTTCCCACCCACCCTGGCCAGCCGCTGAAGGAGGAGCCTGTGGGCAGTGGCCACAGAGCCGGCCTGAGCACATGGGAGGCTTGGGGCACCCATGCTGGCTGCCAAGGGAGGGGCCTGCAAATGGCCCTCAGTCCCTCACCCAGTCCCGGATTGCAAGAGTGATGTCCGACTGCTGATTTAAACCAGCAGTCGGACATCCCCTGAGGGGTCCCAGAATGGAGAGGGTGCAGGCTGGGCTGAGGGACACTCCCCCCATGCATGAATTTCGTGCATCAGGCCACTAGTGTAAACAGAATATAAGTGCACATATCCACACATATTATACAACAGGTAATCTATATTATAAAAAATACACATTTGTATGTAAATACATAACAAAACATAAAATACACTTTCATTCAGAAGAAAATACTTGTTAAATGCCAGCTTTATTTCTCTCTTTACTAGAAGATAAGTCATGTCTAACATCCTATTCATGGTATATGGCAAGGGTGTTAGACATGGTGACATAAATAGGAATGAGAGACAAAATAGAATAATACAAAAGAGTAGACATGGGGAAATGAGTACATAGTAAAACATTTGTTTTTATGCTTATTTTATTCAAAAATTTGCTCAACATATATTTATTAATTACTTATTATTGACATTAATGCTTATACTTTAAAATATGAAAGTTAAATTTCTATAATTGAGAAAAATTCTATTCTTACTAGATTTGTAGAGTAATTCAAGAAAAAAAATGCTCTGGAAATGGCACTCTTAATAAATTGAAAATATTTAACATAATTTCTAGAATTATTTATTCAATGGTAAGAGAATGAGAAGTTTAAGTATAAAGTATATTTATAGAGAACTAAACAGTAAGAGTATTTTAGACACAATGCTATAAGGGAAAATGGAGTGGGAATCCCAAAACTTCACTAAAAAGTGTAAACTATTTTAATTTTGCTAGATGCATAATTTAATATGGGCTGAAATATTTGAAGAAGATCTACTTCTTAAAGTACTAGCTTATATATGATTTGGTTGATGTCTGTGTTCTATTTACAAAATATATACATATGGTTTTCCTGATAATATCAAACTATTGTTAAGATCATATTCTCCTCATTTAAAGAATATCTGCAAAAACTATTTGCTAAGAAGTTTTAAAGGTGTAATACTTGCAAAAATTGTTATTTTGCATATGGATGCTTGGAAAGTCATTATTTTTGCAAGCTCTAATTCTCAGACTTAAGTTTTTAGGATGTATTACTGATCAAGATTTTTATGATAAGATACATTTCTGTAGTTCTGTATTTATGACAAGGTAATTTCTAGACATGGACTAGCATTCAGAGCATCTTTATAGACAAGCTGAAATAAAAGCTGACTGGCTTTTTCTTATAATAACCATTTTAGTTCATGATGGAAGAGAAAGAATATCAAGTCTGATGCATTGACTCTCACAAAAGTGAATGTGACCTGTTACATATGGACAGTGTACAGGGCACAGAGCAGGATATGGAGATAGCTGGGAATGTGTTTTGGGAGAGGAAGAAAGCATGCAAGGGCACATAAGAGAAGAAATAATCTTATTATGGTAGATTAATAAAATAGCACCTTAATATGCTAAACAGAAATGTACCTTTATTTACCAAATTCTGACAATTATCTTGGTATGCATTTGATAGCAATTCTGCTAAGAAAATGCCTCCAATATCAAGAGGCAAATCATTGTTATGAGGGCTCTATGTGGACTGTAGAGGATTGATTGTAGAGGTGTGAGCTACCATCCCTCCTACTTTGAGACTACTGAAATGACCCTGATGTTTTAAAAGTATACATACATTTTCAATTTGTTCTTATCAGATAAGAAACACATTGGCCTTAAACTGAAATAAATCCCTTGGGAATACTGTCAGTAGCCTTCTTCAAAAATTATGTAGCTAAACCTCACCTTAATAAGGATTTGGCCAGGGATAGAGCTGCCTTATATATAAATCAAATAAACAAATAGATATTACATCCAAGTGATTCTGTTTAGCTCCTGACTTCTGGTAATATCAAAAGAATTTGTTGTTGCTTATTTTTTTTTTTTTTAGTATATGTATATACATAAACACACACACACACACACATTCTATAATGTCTATAATCTCCTTCAAGTAGTGTATTTTCTTCCAACACCACAGCTCAAAAAGTACCAAGATATACGTTAGAATTATTTATCTTTTTATACTGTTTGTAATTGAATGTGTTAGAGAACTAGTATTATTAAATGTTCACATTTTTTCAAAGTAACTTTTTCCTATCACATACCTGTATATTAGCTCTATTTATTAAATGTAATATGTTTGGAGGCATTTATACATTTGAATTTTTAGTCAGTTAAAAATAAGTGTAAGAATAAAGCATTCTTTATAAAATTCTCTGCAGTTAAGAAATCGGTTACCTCAAATGAAATAGTCAAAGAAAAAAAAAGACACCTGTCTTTGAAGAACATGTTTTAGAAATTTTAAAATAACATTTTAAATGTTTTAAAGAAACTCTGGTATTTCCTAGTGATTATTTTACCAAGCAACTTAAATATATTAACATAGAATAGTTACTATTTCTTAAAATGAAATAAAATAGGCGACATAAGAAAGTTGAAAAAGTCTTATTTAACAAAAATAATGGGTGAAAATAGTACAACCTGAAGAAGAGGAGGAAAGAAAAGAAGATTAGATAGATGTCTCTTAGGAAATATCCTGGTCAAGTAGATTATATCTTATTTTATAGTACAAGCCAGGCTGAAATTTCATAATGAAATGACCCTGACCTGAAGCCTCCTTTGTAAATGACTGGTGCCTTAATTATTTGCATCTGTGAACTCAAATGAACATACTTAAGGATATATCAATATGCTCATAAATCATCTGCAGGCGATAAGTAGTCCAACATAGATAATTAGAGAATTTACGGAAGGCTTACTCCCTCTGTTTATCTGCTTATGACATTTGTGGTACAGCCCTAACAGCAGGATAATTACTAGATTTATTCATCAAACAAAATCACGCCTTCTGGGAATGCACAGTGACTCTGGTTTTAGGACTAATAAAGACATTTTTCACCAAAACTTAAGTACTAATTTGCTCAATAACTAGCTGCAATAAGCTTTTATGGAAGCACTCAAAGAAAAGGCTTGGCACCAGAGGGCAGATAATTAAAGGTGCAGTATCCCTATACAAAAGGATCCGAACAATTCCCTGACCATATTAAAATTTAATTGTTGAATGTTAATTGAAAAAAAATGTATAAGTCACTCCTGTTCTCTGCACTTCAGTATTCTCCTCAGATCAAAAGCACACCTGCATGTCTAAGTTAGCAACAAAAAGCTAAAATAAAGTGCTTTTAACACTTGTCATAGGACACCCCAGTATTAAGTAAACAAAAAAATAAGAGTTTTCCCACAATAGTTATCCTACATAAAGTAAGAATATATATATTTGCTTTGGATTTCTTCTCCATCCACCCCATGTCTCTCTCCTTCCATCCCTCTCCCACAAATAGAAGAGTTACGGTTACTTAATTTTTTTTTGTTGTTAAAAGTTTCAATAACTTCTTTGTAAGTGAATATAGCCCAGTATATTTTAGTGATTTGAAAACATAAGTATTCCCTGACTGCATTTTTAACTTTTTAAGTTTTTCAAAGTCTGGTGTTTATTAGGATTTGTTCATTATGATTTCTCTTCTGTATTCACTAAAGGGAGCCGCTTCAAAAAGCATGCTTAACCTAACTGATTGAGCATTATTAATTAGGTAAAGTGACCACAGCCCAATTTGCTTTTCCTCATGGAATATTTTTTCTCAAAGAGTTATTGTAACCTCAGTTAAATTCTAAATGTTTACATCACCATTCTGCTAAAAGAAACAGAATTATAAAGTCTTTATTTGTTCAATGTTTCCACATGGGACAGCTAGGGTGTCCTCCAGAAGCTAAGCTCCTACTAGACCAAAATCAGGAATCCCCAGGCCTTTGGGCTCCCTGTCTGCTGCAGAGGAATGATGAACTACACAAAATGCAGACTTTTAAACTCATATTTAATTGTTTAATGTCATGGCTCTTGGTAGAGCATTGTTGCTTGAAAAATAAATTGGGTAATTCAATTAAATGGCTACAGAAGATACATCATATCAGATGTAGAAAGGCACTAACCCCAGCTTGAACTTGACGTCCCCCATTGCTTCACTTATTTGACAAATGGATTCTTGAAAATAATTGAAACACATGGCTGCCAGCATAGGTCAATAATACTTTTTTGCCATTCAGCCTCTTAACAGCTTCCATTTTTTTCCTGCACTGTGCCATTCAGGGCAAAGATTGCATTTGCCTGGTAAATCATGCAAGCATTATTACTAAAATGGGACTAAATGCAATGAAAATGGACTACATAAAAGTAATGGCACTTAAGTAAAAGGAAGACCATCTACTAGGGCAAACACTAAATGTCAGAGTTAAATACTATATGACATTACTTCCATTACAAGCTCATATTATGCACATAAGAAAGCAAACTCACTAACTACAGCTGCATACTACATTTTCATATTGTTAACCAATGTTTTCAAGACACCACTGTTAATCCAGATTTTAAGCAGAGCTACATATCTGCTATTTCAAGTTTTGTTTTTCTCGATCTCTAGGTATAATACTACATTTAGGCAGAAACTGAATCACTGCCTAAATTTTCAGTTGAACTTCAATAATAGATTTAATGATTGGTACTTGGTCTATTTAAAAACAGTGGGGAAAATTATAAAGAAATTTAAGGAAGTGTGTTGTTCAGATAAAAAGGTTTGGGTGGTGAGAAAAAAACAAAACGTGTTTTAACCAAGAATATACAGATTGAGAGGTATATTGAAAATATCATAAATTCTTCTTAAACATTAACTTTATTGTGTTAGTATACTGTAAATGGCTAAGAGAGAACTAGTAGATAAGGCAGATATAAAGATTCACATAGAAACAGACCTTTACTGTTTTCCATTTGAAACAAGAGACTACCAATACCTTAGTGTTTTTAGTTTAGTTTATTGTGGGTTTTGATCATTAAAAATGTCCCAGTTTCTTAATGTTCAAGCTTTCAAAATATTTCACAATTAGGTAATACTACTTAGAGATAAGAATTCAAAATGCCTAGGATTGACTCTTGCCTCTATCCCACTGCTATGAGCAAATTACTTAACCTCTTTATGCCTCAGTTTTCACACCTGTAAAATAAAGATAGTTCTCATCCTCCTGAGTTTAAGAGGATTTAAAAAAAGCTTAATGTACTGCCTAACAATAAAGACCCAATAACTGTCTCCATGCACTGTAAATAGAAAAGTATGAAGCCATCATAAGGTGCTTTTATGTTCTTAAATGAACACATGGTATTTTAACACTGGAATCCCACATATATTCTCAGGTCATGATTTTGTTTTGTTTTTCACCCTTGTGAATCATAAGCTCTTTTAACTTTCATCCTATTGATCAAACTGTCTTTCCTTTTGAAATGATAACTCCTTACGGTTACACTGAAAATATCAGCAGTCATTGATATCAAACTTCAGATGAGACTATTTGGGAGCTAGCTGTGCCACTTCAGGTTCCCAGAGTTTATTAGAGGGCTCTTCTCTGCAACCTTGGTTAGTCCTGGGAAAGCAGCTTCCTAGGCTGCTTCAAGGAAGTGATTATGGTCCACAAAGTGCTCCACATTTTTTAATGTCAGTCATTTGTTACACATTTTCTTTTGAAGCAGACCACAACCCACCCATACCTCCATTATTCCAACCCCAAATAGCCATTATTTGAGTCTTTTACTGGATCTAAACAGGTGGGTGTTGGGGGAGGGGGGTTATGGGAGACATTTCAATCAGCATTAATCAGCTTATTGAACTATAAACAAAAATAACCAGCTTATTGAACTATAAACAAAAGTTACTATTTTCCCTGGCTTATTTTCTACAAAGATTTCAGTTATTAAATAAAATGATTCAGTAAAGAAAAGTTTAACAGATCTGTGAAAACGCATTTCAAAATTTAGGTTTGTCTTGGGCTTTCAGTGAGCTAACTAGGTTTTAAAATGACATTGTAAACCCCAAAACACTGGGGTGGGTAGAAAACAGTAATCTTATATGTCAGAACTATTCTTCAGCAATACAAAGAAAAAAATGTAAAATAACTAAAACGGCAGAGTCAAAGGATAAATCACAGATCACAGACACAATTACATGATTCAAGCATCAGGATGATATTCTTGATACATGACTGCAAATCAATAAAAAAAACTAAGATTCACAGATTCATATCTACTACTTGAGAGTGTTAAATAAAACTAATTTAAAGTTATTAAAATTAATAAAATCCCGATACATTTATCTTCATACATAAAATCTAGTAATTGGAGATTTTTAGCCTTGCATTGAACGATTACTATTCTCTGCCTCTTAGGATGTAGTTTTATTTTACATATTCTCTCGGTAAAATACTCATTCTCCAAATGTGAAAATCAAGGGTCATCATGGAAGGACATTTGTATGCACACTTGCAGAAATATATTTAAATTCTAGAATGATACTCATAAAAAATAAATATGCATTTTTAAGAATATATTTATTTTTAAAAAGAACTCTAATGGCAAAATTTGCTGTCCCAGCAGCTTTATCTAGGCAGGGTATTTCAAAATTCTTAAGGTTTACTTTTTTCAATTAAGGATTAGGGAAACAATCCTGGTAAGCCTAAAGGGTTTTGAATTCTGCTTGTAGAACATTAAGCAAACATGGGTATCTCCAGATTCACAAAACTCCAATAAAACCATGTGTATATAATTAGATTAATTAACAGGAACCATTATTAGATATGTCTAAAAAAGTCTTATAAGAGGCAGCAATGTACAAAGCATTAATTCTATCCACATAAGACCTAATTCACTCAGTACACCAACATCACCTAAATCTATAATGGTATTAAGTCTATTAAAGGTATGTAAGAAAAATATTTTTAAATCAAGAAAAAAAAACACAGGCAAATATAATCTCAATTTTATTGTATTGTCAGACAGGAGAAATGATGAGTTTTACAAGTTAAATCATGTTTTCCAATGAAATCTTTCTTTTCTAAACAAAATACCAAATGTTATCATTGCTACTTGGGAAAACAAAAACAAAGACCTTAAACCAAGAGGACGAGTTGGTCTGGAAAGAAGCTTTTACTTATGATAAGACAAAGGAAAAGAAAAGGCTAACTACATTAACAAAACAAAAGCTATTAGCTCTATTCTAAACTTTCTTGTGCCTCTTGTGACTTCTACATCCTAGGGTATAATGAAACAATTGCAATAATGCTTCGTATTGTTTCTCCCAAAATATTATATTTGTGAGCTTTCAGGAAGGTAAGTTGCATAGTAAACAGCACCTTATAATAGCAAAAGATGTTTAAAGACTCACTCCCAGTCCAAGAGTTCAATAATTTAAGTATGCACCTGTATTGCTTTTCTAGGTCTGCTATAACAAATACCATAGACTGGGTGGCTTAAATAACAAAAAGTTATTTACTCACAGTTTTAGAGGTTAGAAATCCATGTTGGAGGTGCCTGCAGGTTTGGTTTCTTCTGAGGCCTCTCCATGGCTCACAGGTGGCCACTTTCTGCTGCGTCCGCACGTGGCCTTTCCTCAGTACAAACACGCATGTCTGTTTCCTAACCTCCTCTTCTTATAAGAAAGTCAGTCATGTGGAATTAGGGGCTACCCATGTGATGTCATTTTACCTTAATAACCTCTTTAAAAAGGCGTTATCTCCAAATGCATAGTCACATTATGAGGTACTTGGGGGTTATTAAACACATTGAATTTGGTGAGACACAGCTCAGCTCATAAGAAAACCTTTACAATATCATTATCCATTTTTTAAATGACATTTCTAATTTGAGTCCTGTTAAAAACATTTGCACTGATTATTGTGGTTAATCTTACAAACATGTGACAGTGATTGTCAAACTGTGGTGTGTGTCAGAATCACCTGAAGATCTTGTTAAAACACAGATTCTGGGACTTGCCATTTTGGCTCAGTGATTTAGAACATCAGCCTGGGGACTGAAGGGTTGCAGGTTTGATTCTGGTCAAGGGCAAGTACCTCAGTTGCAGGCTGGATCCCCAGCCCATGTGGGAAGCAACCAATTGATGTGTCTTTCTCACATTGCTATTTCTCTTTCTATCTCTTCCCCTCCCTTCCACTTTCTAAAAATCAATGAGAAAAATATCCTTAGATTAACTAACAAACAAAAACATACACACAGATTATAGGCCCCAGCCCCAGAGTTTCTGATTCAGTGGATCTGGGGCGAGGCCTAAAAATTTGCATTTTGGACAAGTTCCCAGGTGGTGCTGCTAGTCATGGGACTATATTTTGAGAACCAGCAATCTACTACAAACTTTCCAAAACTATTTTCATAGCATTAGTGTTCCCTGAAATGCTAACAGGAATTTTGACAGAAAAACCAGCAGTAAAATTCTTTTGGGCTATGCAACATCTGGAGGTATCCTCTTAGAGATTTTGACATATTATTGGCATATTAATAACAGACATATTTAATATATTAAATTTTCCTAGAATTTCTGCAAAAATAGAAAATCATTTCACTTTTAATTTTCTAAACTTACTTGACTATGTAACACAGTTTTACAAGTAACAACATATCATATCTATCTTTGGAAAAATTGGCTTAGCATCTTCAATTGTCTCATATCAAACCAACGTTTTCAAAGCTGCGTCCCATGGAATACCAACAGCAATTTTATTAAAGTGCTAATGGGTGCATTGGGGGGGGGGGGAACCTTCCATAGTTTGGAAAATTCTTCAGCAAAAAATGGCTTACTGTTTTATTTTATTTGATTCTGAGTTCAATAAACTCACTTGAACAGGAATATATTTTGTAATTCACAGCCTACGGTTTATGTGTACTGAATGTGAGCTTTAATGATCAGCTTATTGAACTATAAACAAAAGTTACTCTTTAGACATAACACCTTTATGAACATTTCCATAATTGAAGACGTTTTTGAAAAGACTAGAAATATATACACACACATACACACACAATAACACAACTACCATCATTTCCTAATTGTGTTTAAGGCCCACATATTTGTGATCAGTAAATTAAAAATGTAGATCAGTATAGTTAGGAACAGTTCTTATATTGCCATATGGATAAAACAACAACTAGGAAATGCATTCAGAATGCAATTGCATACCAAATCCAGGCCATTTTAATTTTAAATTTTTTACAAATATGTATGTTTTCATGCTCTTTTTTTCTACACAGGCAATATGTCTCAAATTCTAAAGTAGAGAGTATTAAAGGAGGAAGAAATAAATAAAAGTAATTGAATAACAATTATGTTTTAGGAAAAATGTTAGTTATTTTACACTAGAGGCCTGGTGCACAGATTTGTGCACCAGTGGGGTCTCTCGGCCTGGCCTGCGGGGATCAGGCCGAAAATGGCTCTCTGACAACCCCCGAGGGGTCCCAGATTGCAAGAGGGAGCAGGCCAGGCCAAGGGATTCATACACCGGGCCTCTAGTATACATATAAGATCTTTGGTTAATCTCTTCCCGCCCACCCTCTCCCCCTTCCTCCTCAGATTCATTAGTCTGTTCCATGTTTCCATGCCTGTGGTTTCTGCTCCTGCATTGAGTGTCTGCCCCCTGGTGGTCATTAAGCATCATAGCTGGTTGGTGGCTTAGGCTTTTATATATATATACTAGATATACACGAAATTCCTTCACGGGAGTGTGTGTCCCTAAGCCCAGCCTGCACCCTCTTCAATCTGGAACCCCAAGAGGGATGTCCAACTGCCCGTTAAACAGGCAGTTGGACATCCCTCTCACAACCCAGGACTGCTGGCTCCCAACTGCTCGCCTGCCCGCCTTCCTGATTGCCCCTAACCGCTTCTGCCTGCCAGCCTGATCACCCCTAACCACTCCCCTGCCAGCCTGTTTTCCCCTAACTGCCCTCCCCTGCAGGCCTGGTCACCCCTAACTGCTCTCCCCTGTAGGCCTGGTCCCCCCCAACTGCTCTCCCCTGCAGGACTGGGTCCCCCACAAACTGCCCTTCCCTGCAGGCCTGGTTGCCCCCAACTTCTCTCCTCTACCAGCCTGGTCACCCCTAATTGCCCTCCCCTTCAGGCTTGATCACCCCCAACTGCCCACCCTTGCAGGCCTGGTCCCTCCCAACTGCCCTCCCCTGCTGGCCATCTTGTGTCCACATGGGGACAGTCATCTTTGACCACATGGGGGCAGCCATCTTGTGTGTTGGAGTGACAGCCAATTTGCATATTACTCTTTTATTAGCTAGGACTAGGGGCCCAGTGCACGAAATTTGTGCACTGGGGAGGGGTCCCTCAGTCCAGCCTTCCCCTCTCACACACTGGGAGCTCTCAGGGGATGTCCTACTGATGGCTTAGGCCTGGTCCCCATTGGAAACAGACCTAAGCAGCAGTCTGGCCTCCCTTTGTGGGAGGCGACCAGGCTGATGAGGGGAAGGCGCCAGCCCCATCACCCCGCTGCTGCAGCTGCCAAGGTATTTTCATCAGCAGGGACTCCAGTCCCTTCATCATGAAAAAATGACAACTTTCTTTAGGCATTTTCAAGATGTGTCTTTTATAGGATATGACATTTCTTTCTTTATTTTTCTTTTCATCCTCACCTGAGGATATGTTTCCATTGATTTTTTCCCCTTCCCTCTGATCCCAGACTTGGCCCCTGCCCAAGCCTAAAGCCTCTGCCCCAGGCTTTAGGCTTGGGAAGGGGGACCCCCCTCCCCTCCGATGGCTGGCTGGTAATGAGTGACCTGGGTGCTGAGGAGATTCCCTGGACTCAGGTATGTATGCAAATTAACCACCATCTTTGTTAGGTTAATTTGCATACTCACTCTGATTGGCTGTGAGTATAGCAGTGGTATGGTCAATTTACATGTTTCTCTATTATTAGGTAAGATATATAGATAGTTTAATCTCAATTGATACCCTCATTAGTCTTGGATGTGGGTATTGTTGTTTTCATTTTACAGCAGAAAGAACTAAATCTCATAAATTCAACTTAGTTGAACTAGGATCAAGGTATGATAAAAAATATTGTCCCCAAATCGAGCATCTAAATAATTACAACATATGAAAAATCCTAAACCATATTTAAACTCAGAATGGGAAGGCAGAAGAAATAGGAAACAGTGGCATAAATCTCATTCTAGAAAAATCAAGAAAGGCCTTTAAGAATATACTGAGGCATGAGATATTGTGGCTGAGAACCATACTTCACAGGTTCAAATTCCTACTCTGCTGCTAACAGCTGTGTTAATTTAAGCATTTTACTTAAACTCTGCCTTATTTTCTCCATCTAGTAATTGTGGATTATAGTTGCAGGTATACTATAAAGCAGTTGTAAAAATCAAAGGAGTTAATATAGAAAGTCTGACTCATTAATTGTTAAACAAGCTATTTTTTATATTTTATCAGGTATATGAGATCTGAAAAATATAGCATTACTTTAAGTTTTTTAAATAAAGCTTGTGCTTTAAGAGTAAATTTAAATAATTTATTATATAATTAAATAATTTCACATGTGAAACTTCTATAAAGTAAGGGTGAGTCACCATCATAAATTGATGCATTAGGAAGCATATCTGGATATTTTCAAGTAAAGCTGAGGTGCTATAATTTGAAATCTGTTTTCTCTGTTTTTAGACATTTCTCATAAAGAGTTTCTTTTTTAAAGAAACGTTACTCTGAAGGATTAAATATCTTTGGTAATCAAGAGAGAAAGCCATAAGAATAAAGATTTGAAGCTAGCTAACAACTCATTTTGAAAAGTACAGCAACTACCACATTCTTCACTTTGTCATTATAGATGTTCTACTCTGTTTAAAACCCACAGTAAACACTGGATGCAACTGATCAGAAAATGAATAACTCCTTTCATCTATAAGTTTCCACTCTGTAGTAGAGAAGGTATAATCAGTTCACAAAGAGCTATAGTGTAAAGTTCTGGAAGGAAGTGCAGTAAATCCTCCCCCACTAAAATCAGGAAAAAATGGTCAAATTAGAGTTGAGTTTAAGATAGATGAAAATGAAAGGAGAGAGATGTGCAGATGGAAGCATCAGCATGTCAATTGCATGGAAGAAAGAAATCATATAGGAAAGTATTGCACAGAGAGAAAGCATCCCATTTTATTTTAAAGCACAATTACATCAGAGTGTAAGATAAAACTGTTTGAATATGCTTCAAGTCAGTTTGGGTAACTTTAAACAGCAGCTATATGCAGCTGGTTAACCTTGTCCCTTAGTCATTAGAGACAAATATTCCATTTGATCTAATATATTTATAAATTATAATTCTGGTTTGTAAATTGTAGTAATGTGGAAGTCTGATTTGATGAGTGGGTAGGAGAACAGTAACAATTCTGCTTCATTAAAAATATCTAATTACCTTTTATTGATTATTTGATTGCAAACACTTGAACTTCTCTTTAAACTAGGCCAATTCTCCTCAGGTATTGTCATTTTGACAGACATTGAGAAGTTTTGAATGTTACTGCTCTGATGATTATGCTGTGGAATTAGTCAAGGATGATTATGAAGACTGATAGCAAGTGAAAATCATAGGATTTCATTTCATTTTGAAAGTGTGACTAGTGGCATGGGTCCTCATTCTATCGTAGGAACTTACTGCCAGGTTTTTAAAAATGCAAAAATGGAACACATTATTGTTATGAATAAGTCTGAACAGAGATATCTTTTAAATGCACAAAATTACATGGAAAAGGGATTTACATCTATAATAATAAAAAGGTAATATGCTAATTAGACCAACGTCCTTCCAGGCATCATTCTGGACCTCCTTCTGGATGAAGCCAGGGCTGGAGCGAAGCTAGGGTCCCTGGCGCCTGCCGGCGGTGGCCAGAGGGAAGCAGCCTGGGTCCTGGGTGCCAGAGGGAAGCCGGTGCCAGCAGCCGGGGAAAGGAAGGCCTATTCTTGCATGAATTTTCGTGCATTGGGCCTCTACTAAATAAATAAATGACTATAAAAATGTGACAACACAAGTACACAAATATCAAACACAGCAGTCAACTCTGTTTCTTCAGTTGTTAGCAAACTAGTATGAAAGAAATTAGTAAAACCATCATAAGTGAGTGATTATTATTTATATAATTGTATATAATTAAAAGATCCCAATAAATAAGCTCCAAACCTACCATACTACCATATTATAGAATTTTCATGAGGGTAGTCTCAAAGATCCCTGACAATTTTATACACACAGATAAACACACACAAGTATTTTTCCCTGTGCTCCATGTTCTCATCTATCTTTCTATATCTCCCATCTATAGTGTATTAGTTTATGATTGCTCTTGTACCAAATGATGACAAACCTAGTGGATAAACACAGCATTTATCATGTTGAAGTTCTAGGCATCAGAATGCCAAGTGGGTTTCAACTTGGCTAAAATCCAGTTGTTGGATAGACTCTCTTTCTTCTTTGGGATTCATTTCCTTTCCTTTTTTCAGCTTCTAGAGCAAGCATGTCAAACTTATGGCCTGAGGGCCACATGTGGCCCACAACAAATATGTTTGCAGCCCAGCCAATATAACAGTATGTAAGAAATATTTTAATAAAAATTTCATAACTTAATTTTTACAATATCCTGTTATACATAACCTATATATATATAAAAAGCTAAGTGACCAACCTTCGTCCGTCCAACTGACTAGCCAGCCGGTACATGATGTGCACTGGCAATCTATATATATAAAAAGCCAGCGGCCATAATGCCCATAACAACTGGTTGCTATGATGCCCACTGTGGCCAGCGAACCAGCCTGGTCCGAGGCTGGGGCTGGACAGCCAACCTCACAGCCCCTCCCCCTTGCTGGCCTGCTCCTGATCGGACTCTCCCACCCTGGTCAAGAGCAGGGCAGCCAGCCAAACACCCCCTCCCTTCCCCCTCCACCCCCGCTAGCCCCATCCCGAATCAGCCAGCACCACCATGCTAGGCCCGAAGCCCCACCTCCCTGGCCGGGCCCACCCCTGATCACACACCCCCACCCAATAGGGGGTGGGGCTGGCCAGCCAACCTCCTGCAGCCCCTCCCCATGACTGGCCATGCCCCCAATGAGCCCCCACCATCCTGATCAGCCCACAGCACCTCCCCCTGGCCAGCCCCACCCCTGATTACAACCCCACCTCAATAGGGTGTAGGGCAGGCTGGCCAACTTCCCATTGCCTTCCCCCCAGCCAGCCCCGCCCCGATCACCCCCCCACCAATAGAGGGCTGGGCTGGCCAACCTATCTCCTGCAGCCCCTGCCTCACCCCAGATTGGCCCCCCCACCCCTATCCAGGTCAGGGCCAACTGGCCCCTCACCCAGGCCACTGTCTCCCAATTGGCACCCCCCACTCCATTCAGAGGCACGGGAAACTGGCCCACAGCCCCTCCCCATGGCCAGCTCCGCCCCCAATCAGCCCCCCAACCCAAGTCGGGGGCAGGGTCTGCCATCCAATCACCCACAGCCCCTCCCTCCCAGCTAGCCTGGCCCTGATCGAGCCTCGATCAGGGTGGGCCGGCCAGCCAACTTGCCACCACCAGACAGACCCCACCCATGCACAAATTCATGCACTGGACCTATAGTTTAAAAATAAACATTGACTCCTGCATGTGTGATACATATAAAGCTCTCTCTGGTGCCAATCTAGACAGAGTAGGAATATTCCCACCTGAACTCGTTTTCGGGCATGGTCAGTTATATGTTGCTTTTTCTCAAGGTTGAAGAGTGTGTGATAAAGTTAAAGTTGTAAATACTTCATCACAAGAGAAATCAGTCAAGCACTCTGAAAGTATTTTTACTCTTAATGTGGTATACAGGGAGTTATTAGAATAAGTTTAATCAATTTATCAGTCATTTTTATCAATGTTGTTTTTATATCATATTTTTGTTGTTTTTTATGTCATGTCTTTGTTGTTATTGTTTATTTATTAATGAATTTATATATTATTTTCACATACATTTTACTAATTTCCTTTCATTTCTGACACTTCTATTATAGAGAAAGGGCAAATAGCAATATTAAAATATTTCTTCTAATTAATTTCCTTTCAATGTGCACAAATCCGTGCACCAGGCCACTAGTTATTAATAACAAACTACAATGTTCATTAATGACTGATTACTATAATCGTGTTGTATTCATTTCCCTTACGTGCCTTACATGCAGGCGCACCATTTCTCTCCACTAATACTAACAGTGAATATTTTAGCAGCCAATTGCCATGTCATTAGTCTTGTACTGACTTGTTTGGTGTGTGCAACTGGAAATATTTCCCTTTCAGAAAACAAGAAAAATAGGTTTATTTTCATTACACTTAATAATTTGTGCAGTTATTCAGTGTCTGGTAAGTTAATGTTCAAGAAAATATATTAATTTTATTAAAATGTTCTATTATTTTATGTTAATGATTACTCATTTATTTCAGCCCTTTGTATTCAGCATGTCTCTATAAATAAACCTACATTTCTATGAAAATTGAAGCTTTTGGTTTTTTTCAGTCCACATAAACTTAAACCTTGTTTATTTGGCCCATGTTAGCCTTTGAGTTTGACATGCTTGTTCTAGAGCCCTCCCCTCCCATAATACCATTTCCTTCTCTGATTCTCCTACCCCATTTTGCTGTATAAAGACACTGTGATTGTATTGGGCCCACCCAGAAACCTCAAATCATCTCCCCATCTCAAGAGTTTTTTCTTCTGACCCCTATTGTCCATTTCTCCTACCCCTTAACTTAATCTTAAATTAATATTCTAATGCAAGGTAATATATTTATAGGTGCTAGAGATTAGGATGTGGACATCTTTGGATATCACTATTATACCTACTAGAAGCAATACAGCGTTTTACTTTTCCTCTCTCTATTTCTTCAACTCTCCTAACACATTCCTTAAACTACTTCAGTTGGACTTGTGCCCCAACAATCTGTCTGCTATTGTTCTTATCAAGATCCTAAGCATATCCTGTTGCATCTACTCCTATACATCCACAATTCTATATTATGATGTAGTGAATGTTTTTTGTTCTCAAAGAAATCACAATTTAAACACTAACATGATACCACTTTAGAAAGTCAAATGAGTCGTACATGAGGCATAGGTCCCAGTAAAAAAAGAAAAGGCAAACTCAAACTGAGCACATGGAGGAGAATCTAATATATATTTATAAAGTATGGGAAGGATGCAAGGAGATCACAGGGTTAGCGCAGTAACCAGAGGCTAGAAAATTATCAAAGCACAATTACCACTCCTACGTCTAGGCCTGAAAAAGCAGGGAAGAGGGCAGTTACCAGAACCAGGTGAGATGGAAAGAGATCTGTGTGGCAGGCCAACTGGAGGGAGCAGTAACCTGTGACAGAGGGATATAGACAGTCTCAGACAAACCTGCAGGGAGGGATTTTGGAGAAATAAACACCAAACCTCAATTTCTCCCTTTTCCTCATCCCTGCTAAATCCCACATGTGGAATCCATCAGGAAGCCAGAGTGCAAGGAACCCTGTTAATATAATCCATTCAGAATTACCTCCTGGGGTACAGAGCAAGGCGGAGAAGAAAGAACAGAGGGCCTGAAAAACAAATAGAAGATGTTCTATCTTTAATCCACATACACCGCTGCCATAAATTCTAAACACAGAGAGGTTAGGAAGGCGGAATACTTGGAAAAGCTGGGTTCTTATTTAATTCCAAATTTAAAAATATTCAAAATAAGTGCCTCAAATAAACTAATAGTCATAATCATTTGTCATATGATAATTAACAGTAGTATTTTCTTTGCATGTTCCTTACTCTTTTGTCTTTCTCAGCTTTATTACAAGCTACAGAAGTTCCTAAAAATATAAACATGTAAAAAAAATTCTATAGAGCAGAAACTAAACAGTTTAGATAATCTAAGGACAACACAATCAGAAAACCATTGGTTTGAGAGAATGTACAATCTCTAAAACAATAAAGGATTTGGCCAGATGAACATAGTTTCATAAAAAAAATTAAATACAGTGGATGCCTCAGAACTTCAGTAAAAAGTAAATGAGGGAAAGAAATTCTGAGAAGAGCAGAGTGTAAATATAAAGTATTGTACAGACCTAAAAAGACAATAATAATAGCTGGTATTTATTTTGAATGTTCTAAGTGCCAGGCATAGTGTATTAGATACATTTAATGTTTCATCTCACATAATACAACATTACTAAGAAGTAGAGGATTATAAGTTCCATTGTGCAGATAAGAAAACCAGTTTAGAGAATTTAAATAATTCTTCAGCCCACACAGCTAGCAAATTGTGGAGGCAGAAATTAAACTTGGCTATCTCTTTCCAATATCTAAATCTGACTCACTTAAAAACAGAATTATCACATTATTATCCTTTAATTAAAAGTTAGGTCCATCAGACTCAGTAAAAACAGTAACTGTATTCTGAAGTAGGATATATCTAAACTATAAATATTTGGCATTTTAGAATTTGTAAGTTAGAAGATCACATCTTAATTCTGGCAAATTATGGTTTTCCTACTTTTTTCAAGTCTGTAGTTTGTATCATATTAGTTATGTCATTATTCAAATTAAAGCTACATATAATATTTCTGTAAAACTTATCTTCTTTTTCTACTTGCCAAGAAAGAATCATTTTTGTTGTCTCATTGGTAGAAACTATATGCTGATAATAAAAGGTAAGTAGAATTGCTAAATACTTTTTAATAAAACATATATATTATGAGTATAATTGACACAGCACTAAAAAAAGGAAAACAATGTGAAGTGTTATAAAATGTCTTAATTTTTGTATTTTTCGTATGCTGTCATCAGATATTTAAATCATATGTCCTATTTTAATAAATGTCTGTGTGCATATTATACACTCCTTATAAAGCTAATACATTAACAGTCAGCTATGCCAAAATATAGAATCTTCTAAAATATTTAAAATTACTTTAGATATTGAGGACTTGGTGAAAATAGATAGTGAAGAGATTGAGAAGCACAGATTGGTAGTTATAAAATAGTCATGGGGATGTAAAGTACAGGGAATATAGTCAATAATATTGTAATAACCACGTATGTTGCCAGGTGAGTACTGGAAATATTGGGGGGAACACTCTGTAAAGTGTATGATTGCCTAACCACTATACTGTGTGCCTGAAACTAATACAAAATAATATTGAATGTAAACTGTAATTGGAAAAAAATGTAATTACTTAGGAGATTGGAAAATAAAGATGATTTTACTTAGAATGGTAAATGAACTATTTTGTGATTTGCATCTCTAATTGTCCTAAAAATTTTACATATAAAAGCCTGACATGGTATAATCCATCAATTGATAGAATATAGCATACTAAATCATGCAATAGATAGCTTGTAATAATAGATTGTTTGCCAAGGCTCAGTGCTTTCAATAATGATGTGATATAAATTTATATAAAAGCATATTTAATATATATATGTATTTTTAGAATTTGGCTCTCTTCTTCAAGAATAGAAGCACACTAAATATTAAGCATTGATCTTAATTTTTTCATAAAACACCAGATTAATATTTTAAAGAAGAAAATTCATAGGATAAAATCTTTTTTATCATTAGGCTTTGTAGAGATTTCAGTCTTATGCCTTTCATATATCTTAATCTTCCATATATAATAATAAAAATCTTTATGATCTATGGCTAATTGGACTGGATACGTATAATCAACCCTCAATTATTATTTCAGAGTAAGAAAGAAATCAAATAGACAAATGAAAAGCTCAGATGAAAGAAGAACCAGAGAATCGTGGGATATAGAGCTGAAGAGACCTTAGAGATCAGCTGCTCCAACCCCCTCATTTTACAGATGAATAAATTGAACCTGGAGAAATGAAGGGATTTTCACAAGGTCACATAGCTGGGTTATTGGCAGATCAAGGACCAGACAGGGTTCTGGCTCAGGCTTTTCCACAGTCCTCCACGCTCTTTTGAAGTCTTTCCAGGTGAAGTAGAACCAGTGACTTAAAAATACCTAAAAACACTCCATTACAGTTTCCAACTTTGCCCACTATATTACTTTAAACTCCTATCTAACAGCTAAAAATCTTGCTCAAAAGTAATCACTTTTAAAAGAATTACAAGAATTCTCAGAATATCATTTGTGAACTAGCTAATAAAAGCAATGGATTTCACTGAGTTTAACAACATATTTTGATCAGGGACAAGAAAAGCAGGAAAGCTAAAAAACAAAACAACAACAACAACAAAAAAAAACATACTTGTGCTAATGTCCTTAAACAGGAAACTCCAAAGAAATAAAAAGGGACTCATTCATTAATTCATTTAACAACCTTTCATTAAGTATTTAAATGTTGTGATTTTCAAACTTTCTTTCTGATAAAATTCCCCACCACCACTCCTCAGGATCCTAAGCCCAGGAATCATATCTTTAAGTGTGATTCTTTTGATTGGATAAACTTGAGGAAACTTTGTACTGTGTGAAAGGAATCAGCGCTTCTTTAGGAATAGAACATTTAATAAGAAAGAGACACTGGCTTCATGGAGTTACAGTCTAGAGGCAGAGATAAATATATAAACAAGTGAAAGCCATAGCCACATACTGAGCCTCTATGTGATAAGAAAGGAACACTTCCTGGGATGTAACAAGTGGACAATGAATGAAATTTTTATAGACAGAGATGGGAAGAACATTATAGGTTGTGGGGATGGCGTGTTCACAGTTAGATGATAGTCAGAAGTTTATATGAGCAAGGAAAAGTATGGAGCCAGTGTGGGAATAAATGAAGAGTGAGGTTTGGCTACGCTTATAATTCATGAAGAGGCAGAGGTGAAGGCTTGGCAGGACTGATATTTTAGGATCAAATCATGAAGGATCAAAAGTCCCGGACTCAACAATCTGTGAATGTCCTTGAGCACAGGGCCAATTTGAACATAGTCAAAGGTTGAGATCACTGAAATTTGTTTATGATATTTGTTTATGATAAATTGGTATAAGGATAAACTAAAAAATGGGAAAAACATTTGGGACTTAGATGGCAAGACTGATGTAAACCTTCAGAAATTTCCAAAAACATGAAACTACATTCAAATAGACAGTTTCAGATACTTTCAGACAAATTTTCAAAGCTATCGTAAAATAATGAAAGATGTCTCAGGATTGCCTGCTCAATCAATCCTTATGCAATCTTATCTGTTTAGGATCATTCGGGATAGCAAAAATGCATGCAATTTTTAGAGACCTCTAAAGCAACTCATTACAATAGTTAATAGTTATCACTGTCAGAAAATACATACCAATATCTAATAAAAGTCTATTGCTATTTTTTTGTTCAGACTTTCTGTTCAATAAGTCATTGGGTAGAAGTAAATTGCTAACTGCAGTTGATCCTGTTGTTTTCACACAGGCCATTAAAATATGACTTTTTTTCTCTTGCTTTAAAAAGTAATGGTTCAATTCCATCAACTCTCCTTATAGTTCTTATTTTCAACTATCTCATTTGCTTGTAATTATATTTTTGGCTTTCCTGTTAGCACTATTCATGTTTAGCCATGTGTCTATGTCTTGAATATATGTTAGCTTATATTTTTTTCCTTTTTAAACAAGACAAACACCTTTTTTATAAAGCAATTCCATTCATTATTTGAAAAAATAGTTTATGTGAGACAAGTAGGAATATTTAAATTCTGTTAAAATTTAAAAAGGCATTGTTTATATTCCATTAAAATTGATAGTCTCCACAGTTATAGTTAAAACTACCAAAAAGGAAGGAGATAGCATTGGAATTAAAAAGCTTTTCTAAGCATAACATGAAACAAAATGGATTCTTTGCATTTAGAATTTTATGTAAAAATAATATAGATCAGTTCTATATTTAATAACAAATGGGAAAATACATGGTATAATAATATATACTAATACTACTAATTCTAACAGTTATATTACACCTAAGTAATACAGAGCCAAGTTTTTTTGTGTTTTTTTTTAAAAAGGGGGGGTGTAAAGGCAAAACAAACATTTAAAAGAATATACAATTTTGAATACAAAACATTTAAAACAACTTTAAGGTTAATTTTACTTGTCAAAACGGACACACACACACAAACACAGCAACAAGGTTCAGAACTGAAGAGACAGTAAAAGAGCTTATATATATTGTCAGTTGTCATGTAAAATAGAACAATCTCCTTTGAAGAAAATTTAGCAATCTCAAACAAAATTTTTGATGTGTAGTCCCTTTGATTTTTCTGCAGAAATCAGTTCTACAAATATTCACATAGCATGTAAAAATATATGTACAAGGATGTTAATTACAATCTTGTCTTTAGTAATAAAATATTGTAAATGATCTCAATGTATGCTAATTGGATAGATTATGATTTATCTACACTATAGTGGAATATTATATAGCTATTAAAAAGTAAGGCACTACACTATATAGTGGAATATTATATAGCTATTAAAAAGTAAGGCACTACTTTTTTAATAGCTGCAAAATTAATTTGATAAAGAAACAGAAATCCAATATTGTGACATGCCACATCACGCAGTAGAAGGTAGTCCTCTAAGATATGCTGACTTAATACAGAATATTATATACTATATCATTCTACATTTCAATGAAATTAAAACTACACATGATAAACACACTTCAGGGAAGAAGGTGATAGATTTTTAAAGGGTAATACTGAGTTTGAGTAAGTGTAGAAATTCCGGGAGAGTATCTCCAGTTGGCTGTTAGACATATGGATTGTAATTCAGGAAGAAGACCAGAGCTGAAGGTTATATTTGAATGGGTGTAGATAAGATCACTCTGCTTTGTAAAGCCAGACGAGTATTTGAAGAATGAAAAGAGTGAGAGAAAAAGGTCAGAGAGTAGGAGAAGCTAAGGAAGAAAACATGTAACTCTAGAAGAGAGTTGCCAGCCGCAAATTGAGATTAGAGGCAGTGAAAATGAGAAGAGGCATATTGTTCAACAAGTGTGCCAGGGACAGGTGAGAGAGGTTGGTTTCTAGAGAGAAACATGGGAAAAAAGAAAATATTTGAGCATGTTTTCAATGCTGATATATAGGAGGAAGTAAACAGGAAAATTTGGAAGGGGAAATAACCTACCTAATAAAAGAGTGACATGCTAATTGACCATACCTTCCTGATGCCCACCAGCCCATCAGAAGTGAGTATGCAAATTAACCCAACAAAGAAGGAGGGTTAATTTGCATACAGAGGCACTGAGCGGCCAAGGGCTGGGGATGCTTGCGTTGTCACCATGGTGATGACGCAGGCGTTCCACACCACCCCAGCCACTCCAGGCCTCTGGACAGCATGGGAAGGCGGAAAGGTGGCTCTGGCCAGAGCGAAGGCAGTTGTTGTTTTGATCTCATTGTTGTTTTAATTTATGTTTCCATGATAACATATTATGTGGAGTATCTTTGAATATGCTCTTTCCCATCTGTTTATCTTTTTGGCGAATTGTTTGCTAAGGTCTTTGGCCCCTTTTTATTCAGTTGTTTGCTCTCTAATTGTTGAGTTTTAAGTGTTATTTGTATGATTTGAATAGCAGTTTTTCTTCCTTCCCCGGCAGCCAGGGGAAGGAAGGCCCATTCTTGCACAAATCTTCATGCCTTGGGCCTCTAGTAGATGAAATAATATTCTTATGAGTAGGCATATCCAGGCATTGAAAGGGGCATTTGCTTTAGGAATGAAGGTCTTACTACTGCTCTTGGTTGGAATTGAGGGTGGATTTAGTGGCAGGAGGTGCTTTTATCTACTTTCTAGCATCTTCTCTCTAAAGCAGGCATTACAACCATTTGCAGAATGCAAAGAATTATGTAGTTGACTACAATTTTTGAAAGAAGAGAAGTTCAAAATAGATACAGACAATCAAAAGGGAACCAACTGAAGAGAGGCCTGCCAGACCTCAGCAGGGATCCAGCTGAGGTTAGCGATCACTGGTCTGCAGTGGTTATGCAGTGTGATGGTTTTTCCATCAGTACCCAGCAGCCAGGTATAGACTAAGGAAACATAGACAATTGGATTGACTTAGAGTTGGAATTTTGAAGAGCAAACAGAAATGGGAAGGGAGATGATCAGCAAGAGAGTGACTGAAGTGACAGACTGTGGTCTACATTGGATAGTAAAGCAAGTGAAGACAGGCAAGTTTAATTCTAAGGAAGAAAAGTAGAGGAGTCAGTATGTTAGAAATCTTCACTTTGTTGAAGTTAAAGCATAAAAATAAATTTCCAGACTGACAAATTTCAGAGGGAAGGCTGGGGCAGGGAGGGGGCAAGGGGAGCGTATGCATATATGCATAGCACATGACAGACAATAGTTTGGTGAAGACTTGGGAGGGGCAGGTGCAGTGTGGAGACTGTCAATGGGGAAAAACAAAAACAAAGGTGACATCTGTTATACTTTCAACAATAAAGATAAATTTTTTAAAAAGAAATTTCTCTTTAGTTAGGCCATTGATAACCCTGGTTTATAAATAATGTTAATCTCTAAAAGCAACATTGAGTCAAAGTATGTCGTTTTGCAGAATACATTTAGGATTTGGTGACATTGGCCTGAGGCATGAGTCAAAAACATATTCAGTCAAGAAAATGAGAAGACAAGCCAAAGCCTTGAAGAAATTATTTGCAGAAGACACATCTGATAAAAAAAAAAAGAAAAACTGCTATTCAAATCATACAAATAACACTTAAAACTCAACAATAAGAGAGCAAACAACTGAATAAAAAGGGGCCAAAGACCTTAGCAGACAATTCGCCAAAAAGATAAACAGATGGGAAAGAGCATGTTCAAAGATACTCCGCATAATATGTCATCATGGAAACATAAATTAAAACAACAATGAGATGCCACGACGCACCTATTAGAATGGCCAAAACCTTAAGCACTGAAAACACTAAATGGTGGTGAGGACAGAAAATAAGAGGAACTCTCGTTCATTGCTAATGAAAATGCAGAATGGTGCAGCCATTTTAAAGATAGTTTAGTGGTTTCTTACAAAACCAAACATACTCCTACCAAATAATCCAACAATCATGGCCCTTGGTATTTGCCCAGTGGAGTTTAAAAATTATGTCCACACAAAACCTGCACCCAGATGTTTATAGCAGCTTTCTTCATAATTGCCAAAATTTGTAAACATGCAAGATGTCCTTCAATAGTTGAATGGATAAACTGGTACTCCCAGAAAATGAGATATTATTTAGTGCTAAAAATAAATAAGCCATCGAGTAATGAAAAACATGGAAGAACATTAAACTCACATTATTAAGTGAAAGAAGCCAATTTAAAAAGGCTACGTACTATATGATTCCAACTAAATTACATTATAGTTGGAAAATACGTCTCTGGAAAAGACAAAACTATGGATATGGTAACAGATCACTGGTTACCAATTTGGGAAAGAATGAATTGGTGGGACATAGGATTTTAAGGGCAGTGTAACTACCCTGTATGATACTATAATGATAAATACATGTAATTATATATTTGCCCAAACCCATAGAATGTACAAGATCAACAGTGAACTCTAATGTAAACTCTGGACTCTGGGAAATCATGATGTGTAATATACATTCATTAGTTTTAACAGATATAACACTCCAATGGGAGATATTGATAATGGAGGGAGCTATGCATATGTGGGAGCAGGGAGTTTATTGGAAATCTCTGTACATTTCTCTAAACTCTTTTATGAACTTAAAACTGCTCTAAAAATTTTAAGTTATGTATAAAAAAAACCCCACATATTCAGTATGTAGTTCCTTTTTATGAAATCATGTAGACCTTGGCAAACTAGTAAATCATATTTCAAAAAAAAAAGCCCAAATTGATATGATATACCACATTATCATGTTCAAAACCATAAAATTTTAAAATCATCTGGTTTAACACAACAGTACTTCTCAAAATATTGTCCCCAGACCAGCAGAATCAACTAACAATAAGCATTTGTTAAAAATGAAAATTTTCGTCTGGCTGGCGTGGCTCAATGTTTGAGTATCAACTGACCTATGAACCAGGAAGCCACAGTTTGATTCCTGGTCAGGGCACATGCCTGGGTTGCAAGCTTGATCCCCAGTGTGTAGGGCATGCAGGAGGCAGCCAATCAATGATTCTCTCTCATCATTGATGTTTCTATCTTGCTCTCTGAAATGAATAAAAAAAATATTTTTGTTAATGGAAAGTTTCTGCCACTCACCCATTACCAAATCAGAATCTCTGGAGGTAGGGCCCAGTAGATGCACTAAAGTGTGAGAACCCCTGAAATACAGTAATCTCATTGGTGTAAATTGACTTGTCAAAAAGGTCAATCTAGATTTTTCTCTAATAATTGTCATTTTAACTTATATTTTCTGTCAAAGTTTTTCAGTAAAACTTAGTCTCAGACCAATATCTTACTACCAAGGACAGATGGGCCAGACATGAGAAAGACTGAGTGGCTGGGCAGCCAAAACAAAAATATAATAAAAATAAAAATCTGGAGCACCATATTGCTCTTACTAAGGTTGTTAAAGAAATAAGAAAACAAGTTCAAATTTTGATAGAGTATTCTGAGTTTATATACCTCCAAAACAGAGGTGGCTTTAGCTTCTTCAGTTTGAGCTATTGTGAGAAATACTGCCATTCATAAAAGAAAAAATCCAAGAGCTTTCACAGATAGTAATTGTTATGTAAAATAAACAAAATGCTGCAAAGTCCCAGGATTGATGCAACGGATGCCCTCAATGGGAATTTCCTTAGCCCTGCATTCCCCCTCCAAAGCAAAGGTTAACATGAAATCCTGAATATATTATTCATGACACTTTAATAGATATCGGAATAACAGGGAAGAAGGAGGCCAAAGGAGAGGAAGAGATAGAAGGAGGAGGAGAGAAGAGTACAGGGAAGAGAGGCTATGATAGCCACAGTAAGTAGTAAATTATTAAATTTCTTGAGACATGACAGCAAAGACCAAACCTTGGTCTCCAGGTATAGATTATCTAAGAAGATAAGTAACAGTTCAAGAAAAGTCAGTAACACTGTTTTCATGGTATAATAAGCAACATTGTGATTTCTTGTTGAATTACGTCTTCTGCTTTTTCTTTCTTCAGCAACTGTATCTAAGGATGGTAAGGCAAAAATAAAACATACAACATAAACAACTTTTAGTTTCCCCTAAAATCGGTTTATTTGAACTGAGTAACATATAAGTAAGCAAGACTCCTTAATAAGAGTTGATTGTCCATAATTAATCTCTCTCAGTAAATAACTCAATACATCAGACTGGGGTCTGAATCAAAGTGAATTAACCAATACGTGGGAAAAGAAAGGGAAACAAGAGGAGCAACTGTTTAAAATGACTTATGACCAAATAATATTTCTATTAAAGCATTTAATTTACAATAGAATGCAGTAAAATTTTTACTAATGTTTAAACATTTTGTTATAGGAGCCTTTAAAATTAATTGCTATGAGGTTTAAAAAATCTGATAAAATAATTAATATAAAATTTAGAATGCCATTCTTGTGACATGGTGTAACTCACAAACATTCTTTAAATTCATAAACAACTAATAGGAACACAAAATATTTATAATTTAATTATTTAATTGGCATATAAATTGTTGCAAATTATGTCCTCTATACTATATTGAAACTATCCTCACAGTCTTCTACACTGTACAGTATCTTAGATCCTAAGTCACTGCATTTGCATTTCTGCAACAAAGGATTTCATTTTCTTGAAACATGTTATGGCCTGGCCTCATTAATTCAGAAAAAAGAAAATACAATTAAAGAAAGTCTTCAGAGGTTCTAAAGTCAACTTAATTTTGGAGTGGCTAATGACATGAGTGTTATTAGCTTAAATTAATCCTGTTGCTCTGGTAGGTTAAATAAAAAGTGCTTATATTTTAATTTAAAATTTTTGTTATAATCCCATTCAATCTCTGTGAGAAAAATTTAGGACCAAAAATAGTATTATATATAAAACCGTATTAAAGTGAAATACATATCTCTGTATTGCACTCTATGTTGGCTAGAACTATCTAAAAACTCACTTTTTTCATGTTAAATTTATATTATTCTAGTTGAAAATAAAAGAGCTAGTTATTCAAAATGAGTACATAGCCATATCTATACCTACATTATTTCTTCATATTTCTGGTATAAAAAATTGCATTTAACTTCTGACCTTAAGTTTTTCCCTTACAATTCACATGACATATACAGATTATATTTTTTGAAATATATGCCTACATTTATATGTTTAAAATATACTTACCATATAAATATCTTACTTTAGGAACAATACTGTGTATTCTGGGGTTACCTTCAACTACCATACTTATATAATCTTAAAATAGAGGAACAAACAACTCTTTGAATAGTATGTAGATTCCATATGGTTTTAGGACTTAGATACATATAGAATTTATGTCCAAAATGTGATATATTTCAACCTGCACACAGTTATAAGATGGTGGCATATCAACACTTGTACAGAGGCTACAAAGTTTTGTCAGAGAGCCATTGAAAATATTCCTATCACATGCTTTCTTATTTATTATTTTTTCTTGAACAAAAAAAGAACAATGCTACTTAATAATTTAATATTAATATGGATAAGTTAAATATAAAACTACATTGTCATATTAATGGGTAAAGGTTTTTGAAATATGGTCAATTTATTGATTTCAGCATGTAAAACCGTTCCTGTTACTTAGGCAGCTTTCTTTTGTTACATCAAGAATAGTAATTTTATTGAGAAAGGCACAATAGAAGATGATTGATTGTCTGCTTTTGTCATGGAGATGAATTATTGCAGAATGCATACAGGAAAAAATAAAAGCATTGTTCTATAAATTGGCCCTTGATGCTTTGTTCATTTGAGTTCATTGTTCATAGACTCTAGCATAAGCTAATACTAAATAGTATAGTAAATAAGAGCTTTTTTTTTTTTTTGCTAAAGCAAAATTACTTTTTTCACTAATGAAACTCAGCTTTATGAAATAACAGTCTGCCAGTGTGCTACATTTAAATGTATAATTTAATCTATGCCAAAAGCTGAGTAGTCACAGAAAGTTTGTGTAGCTATTATCATTGGATTAAATTGGTAATAAAAATGCATAATGAAAAATGAAAAACTTTTTCTTTAAAATTTAATGAGAAGGCAGCTCACAAGCAATGCAAATTAAAAAGTGGTACATTTAATTTTAGACAGTTAAATGAAACCTATTAAGAAAAAATATATAATTGTCAGTAACCACTGAATGATTTCAATAACTTTTTAATCAAAAAATTAGAATCATGCCATCAAATTTTCTAAGACTTTTAAAATAATAAAACACTAGAATAGAAAAGAGATTCATCAACCATTATGTCTTTAAAACAAGACACAAAATACTACTTTTAAATAGATTAATGTCATGCCAACTTACTGTTTGCTTCTTGAAGGAATTATTTCTTTTTTTATATTTGAGGCATGGATAATATGAATTATAATTAACCTGTTGTTTTATTAATTTTGCTTTTTAGTTAGATTTTAATGTCAGTGACAATTGGATTTGTCCAGCTATTCTACTCTTAACTGTTTTTTCTGATGCACTGTGATTTGCTGAGAGACAGAACACTGCATTCTAGATACAGCTATCACCTGGTGTTTGCTAAATCACTGTGAAATTCTTGCAACAGCTGTTTGTTCCTGGGGAAACATTCACTTCATATTGCAGCAATAAACTGATCATTGCCAATTAAATGCCCATTAATTGTGTAAGCAAGGATTACTGCCAGATGTTTACATTAGAAAGAAAAATATCCTTTGCTATTTATTTTCCTCTTTTAGCCATCCCTTTTCATGTAAATAATTATGTATATGAGTTTTGTTTTTATAATGTGCCACAAATTTTAATTCAAAAATTAATGAAACAATCCCTCCATGGGTGTGATTTAATAGAAGATAAGCTAGGGTGAATCATACACATAATAAAAAGAATAAACTTGGGCAGAATCACTTTTTCAATACAAAAACAAATGCCCAAACGTTACACAGTGACTCAAATTTTCTAGTTTTTTTATTTGCTTTATTACATATTTCCTAGAAGTTTTCTTTATTTTCCTTTATTTCATTTGGGATAATAAGCCTATGAAATAGTGTTCATAAAAGTTGAGATAAAACAAACTGTCTTACAAAGCCTATACTGGGGGAAAAATAGTAAAAATAAAGGATTTCATATAAAATAAAAGCAGGTGGTGCTTTTAGATTTTTAGTTTAATCTCGCCACCTCTGTATTTACTGGGGGCTTCATTCAGCCTCTAAATATAAAGTTCTTCTTTAGAATGCAGTAGTGATGAAAATAAAACATGCACTTAATAATATGATGTCCCAAGTAATTTATTTCTCAACACCAAACAAAATGTGAAATAAACATTAACCATAATGAATATATTTATTACCTCTTTTAGTGTCTAAATAAATAGCAAAAGTTGAAGGAAAGAAGTGTTTCCATGGCAATACACACCTACAAATCACTTCTTTAGACAGGAGAGCTTTCACAGAACACATCATATATATATTTTTTCTTTTTCTCGCAGTAGTGCCTTCATGTATAAGGAATAGCAAATTCATATACATGTCCTCCTGCTAAAGTCACTAAGCCCAGCCCCTCACACCCCAGTCATACAATGTATGCAAACAACAACAGCAACAGAAAGATTAGGTGGCCGCCTTTTCCTCACCGGACTGAACCACACCTCCCCTCTGGAAGGTGATCACAGGACACATTCGGAGCTGCGGAAGACATGAAACAGTAGCATCTGGCTCCTTAAATATCTCCACAGGCATTTGTAATGGCATCTTTGAAGTTTTCTCTGCATCTGTCACATGTTTAGACTGCACACTGACTGCCCCAGCTGAGCATGATTTTGATTCTTTGAGACTTTGAATAGTGTAATCTGTTTAAGAATAAGGCTCGGGAAAATCCCTCGTAATATCCATACACAAGCTCTTTCATGATTGAAAAAGGGGGTCCTCATTCCCATAACTGTTATTTTTTTATTCTGAAATGACGCCAGCCTTTGAGTTAATAATATAGCCTACAATTACATTCCAGCTTTGCACATTTTTTGTGAACCTGTACTCAAAACTCATATCTTGCCTAGTTTCTTTAAACCAATATTATAGAAATTACTACTTGAGAAGAGGCCTTAATAAATGGGATGTGTGCATAATCGTCTTGGCACCTGATTATAAAAGAAATATGACCACTGTCAACTCATTTTGAAAATCATTTCTGGCTCAATCTATTGAGTATCAATGGCATCGAATGCAGAATATCAGAATAAAGAGTGATTGGACTTAAATGGCAGTTTGAGTGCTACTGATTTTGCATCTATTAAATTAATAAACTAACAATTAAATCATAAGGCCTCTACTTAATGTACCTGCATATGTGTGCATTTTCTATTATTTCTATTTCTATTATATTTTCTACTATTTCTATTATTGCTATTATTTCTATTATAGTGTCTATTATTCCTATATTTCTATTATTACTATTATTTCTATTATTACTATTATTTATATTATTACTATTTTCTATTATTAATGGGTTCTCAAGATATATTAAACAACCCCATAAATACAAATTGGTACTATTAAGTACAGCTTTATTCTTGCCAATTCCATGGCTATCCCATTTTAAATTTTTGAAGTTGATTAAAATCATTCTTGGTGTCCCTAAACGTAACATTTCTATTTTAATCAATTGAGGAAAATGTCTAATAATTTCATTGAAACTACACTATTAAAGACAATACTTCACTTTCCCTTAAAGTTTTCCATTTTAAAAGAAGGCTACATGAAAAAGGAAAATGTTTCCAATGACTAATTGAAGCATGTGTGTGAGCTCTCATGCATGTGCATGTGCACACACAGATACATACAGACACACCAAAAAAAAAACAAAACAAAAACAAAAAATCCAGGAAACAATAGCTATTTTAAGACAGGTTTTTGAGCGACACTAAATTATATCATCCTGACTGCCATTTTCTCTATTTATAAGATTTCCCAGACAGTATAGAATCTACTTATTTCATATAACTCATGAAGAGTGTTTTTTTTCCTTATTTATCAAAAAGAACACCACATTTAACATTAAAAATGTAAATATAAAGACCAGGGAAAAGCTGAAAGAGTATACGCCTATCTTATACATAGGTCAGAAATTAAACTCTTCACATAAGTTAATTGACCTATGAATTTCATTATTCGGCACCCTGGGTGAGGCATAGTATGTGACACAAATGAATATGAAAGAGCTGGGAGAAACGGTAACTCTTGGAGAGAAGAAACCAGATGCACACTACCTATCTCTTCACTACTATGAAGAAAATGGTGCTCAATTCATCCTTCTGGAATGTTTCCCCACTATCTTCAGAAGCAGATTATAGAGTGTATAGCAGCTTCTTCTCCCTTCTGCCAACTTGAGGGTAACACTCTTCATAATCTTAGATTACTAAGGGCAATATTTCTACCACAGAGGTAATCTTATATCAATGTGTTTTTGGTTGTTTGTGATTTGCATTATATGTCTGTTTGATATGCAAATGTAAAGTTTGCCTGCATATTTGTCTTGATAGTCACACATTAATGTCTCCCAATTCAGATTTGGGGAAATTGTTGGTATAAAATGAGGAGCTTGGGGATTCTGATTGAATCCATGTCATGGTCCCGAGTATAATACAAAAATGTCAGACTATGCATGCCACTTGTTGCCAAAAAGTACAGTGAAAGGCCATATGGGTAGTTAAGTTCATGGTTCAGGGATCCCTCCTGCTTCACAAATTAAAAACACAGAGAAATGTTGACTGTGGAGACATTTGGCTGCCCTGACACTGAGCCATCCAGTTCATACCATGAGATCACTCTGATATTAGTCTTTAAATACAAAAAAAAAAAAAAAAGTTGCAAAACAAAACACCTAATTCTTAGCACAAAATAAGAGATACCTCAGAATGCAAACAGTAGAACCTCATGTCTAGAATGAAAATGTGCCTTCAAATTGATTGCATGAATTTGACAAATACCATGCATATTTGATGAGACATTAGTCCCACAATATACTCCAGAGGAAAATTGATTATTAAATAAATCTAAAACTTCCACTACCAATCTTAAAGGTTCTGGAATGGCAGTTCTGAGAAGTCTTACAAGTAAAAGACAAAAGAAGTTTAAGGTAAAAGAAAAAAAGAGTTTATCTTTTCCAGATTTATCTAAGCGCAAGACCATAGAATCCAATTTAGAAAACAACATAGTAGAAAATGAAACCAAGATTTGGCTTAATAGATTTCTTAGGAAAAAAACACAAAAACCTAAGGCAGTTAAGGCTAAGATACCAATGCACCCTGCACAGATAGGCATATAGCCAAGAGAGTGCACTTAAAAAAAAATCTTTTATTTATTAATTTTAGAGAGACAGAGAAACATCCATTGGTTGTTCTGCTTATTTATGCATGCATTGGTTGATTCTTATACATGCCCTGAATGGGGATCAATTCCCGGTCAGGGCACATGCCAGGGTTGCCAGCTCGATCCCAGTGTGGGGCATGCAAGAGGCAACAGATCAATGATCTTCTCTCATCATTGATGTTTCTCTTTCTCCCTCTCCCTTCCTCTCTGAAATCAATAACAATATTAAAAAACATAATAATAAATAAATAAAATCAAGGAAAAAATTTAACATGACTTGCTGAATTGCATTTGTGGGAACCACAGATTCAGAATTGACTACTGGTACCCTCAAATGAGTTATTCAAGAGACATAGAGATAAAACAAGCACCAACATTACTAAAAGTGAGAAAATTCTTGCATCTCTTCTCTAGGACTTTGAAGGCAGTGCTATACTTCTGTGGCCCCTCTGCCACCTCTTAGCCATGACTGCTATCAAGACAGCAGGGTGGGAGTAAAACCAGGCTCACAGAGCAAAGGAAAATACTCCTGTCAAGAATGAGCAAATATGCAGCAGGAAAAGCAGAAATAGAAGATTCATATTTGACCTTGCTTACTTTATCCTTACCTTTTTATCCCTCATTTGTCTAAATGCTCAATCTCTCACCTGTCCAACTATAAGAACCAACTTACTGCCCTGACAGTGTCCATTCCTGTCCCACCCCACAGAAACCAGACATTTAGAAATGAAAATGTGTTAATGTTATTTGTCTGTTTGAAGTTCATCAATGATTTGCCATTGCTTTTAGAATAAAGATCCAAATTTTACTGTGGTTTACAACAGAAATTTTCAACCTTTTACATATCATGGCACACATAAACTAATTACTAAAAGTATGAGGCACACCAAAAAATATACTTTTTATCAATCTGACAAAAAAATTGCACCATGCCAGCCACACACCAACTTTTCTTTTGCAGCACTCAACCTAAAGTGTAAGTTTATATTTTTATGAGTACTTAATCATAAATTATCTCCTTGGCTTAACTTTTTTGTCCTTATATTTTTAGCATAGCCCCTTGCACATGGTATGTTATCAATAAATATTTACTAAATATATGAATAAATGAATGCATATATAATATTTATAGCATAATAATACCAGGTCAAATCATCCTTCCAGAAGATAACTTTAAAGAGTAAGATTATTATAGGCTACCATAAAAACATTTGTGGGGGTTTTTCCATTAAATACGTATCCAAACTTAACTCTTAACATTAATTGACTATAGTATACTATATTAAAGCTTAATAATTAGTCATTTTATAGAACACCACTTTTAGATTTATCTTAAAGTTATTCATATTTTGGGAAGTAACCACTTATCTTATTAATTTAGAAATTTTCTGAGACCTACCTCAGATGACATGTCATGATTTTGGAAATATTTATTATATCCCTTTCTGACTGCAGCAGATCTGTGATGCACAATTCTGTCACCAGGTGGGCGCATCCGTCTATCAGTTACTATGAGTGTTGGCTACTAATAGCTAAAAACTGACCCTTTCACAAGAGAATTGACCTTGGCTGATGGGGGCTTTCTCTCTTCAAGAAAAGTAGATGAAATTATGAGTTCATGGCCACAAGGTCACCAAGTAACTAGCACATCTTGACACATGTAAAAATAGTAATAAAAAAAAACTTTTCAAAAAAGCATTTTTCTTCCAAATGAAATATTAGTCATTGCCACGACAAAGCTCTGAGACCTGGTAAATGTTATTTCAAAAGTTACTTATAGGATTGAGATTTACAAGGTAATTCAGTACACCAGAAGAAATTCTTCCTTCTACCTAGCCTAGCTCAGTATTGCTTAAGAAATTAAATCATTGTAATTTTATGTATCTAACATAAATTTAAGCAATGATTAGGTTATCGGTCACATAATAACAAAATCAACATGGTACTATATGTGAAAAACTACTTACTGAAAAGATAAACTAGACAGTTTTAACTGTTCAACTCTTATTTAGGAGCCAACATGGGGGGAGGTAAAAGGCTTAAAGGTAGTGACTTGGTCTACTATTCCAGACCAAGTTGCCATAGTCATTATATTCTCTAGAGGGCTAGTAAGCATTCATCAATTAAAATAAAAGATAAACAACTCTTGTCAAGGTGGCTATTAATTTCTTAAGTATAGCAGGCTCCTAATTCTCAGCTTGATCCCTTGTGAATAAAACTGGTTGGCACAGAACTGACCATAGTTCACATAATGTGGCAGCTTTCAGTCTCAAAGGTCCAAGATAAAGACTGCAGAGAGGTCTAATGTCAGAGATCACAGCCAAAGTTCTTCTCGGGGGGCAGTACTGTGAGGTCAATTTCAAATGCCAAGCTAAAAGAAGTCACAGTGACAAAATACATGTCAGTTATTCTTACTTAACTCAAGAGGATTTAAGTCTACTTTCTAGACATTATTGTTGTGGTAGAAACTTAAATACATTACATCAAAAATTGCTCCAATTATATTTCCTATTTTAGGTTTCTAAAGTTTCAATACTAAAGAGCCAATTCCCCTTTTACTATCAGTAGTCATACAAATGCTTTATTTAATTAGAGTCCATTGTAACTTTAAAGTATTTTAAGTAAAAGAAAATGAGAATGAGGTAAGCTAATTATTGAATAAACACAAACAATCTTTTGCATAAATTGGTTTATCATTTATACTGTATTTGATATTAGCTATCTAGATGTTACCCTTTCTCCTTGAAATACTGTTTATATTTAGAGTATTTGATTTTTATATTAGGGAAATGGAAAAATTGAATCAGTAATTTTTCTACCAAAAAATAGGAATTAAATCTTTACCTAAAATGGGTAAAAATAAAACCAATTCTTTCCAGGATGCTGATAAAGTTAAAAATGAAAATTCCTAAATTGAAAATTCCATTTATGTTTCAGTATATTTGTAGCTATTCAATTATTATATTTATTTCCATTATAAGAATATGTTCAATTCAGAGGTCATTAATTTTGATCTGAATTAGCAATTCTTGCAAAAGCGTCTCTGATTTTTTAATGTAATTCAAAATCCATCCTCCCATAAACACATGCACACAGAGCCAGTGAAAAGGAATTTGTTTCTTTGTGTTTTTTTAATTGAATTTATTGGGGTGACATTGGCTAATAAATGTATACAGACTTCAGGTGTACAATTCTATAATACATCATCTGTGTATCGCATTGTGTGCTCACCATCCCAAGTAAAGTCTCCTTCCATCACCATTTGGTCCCCTTTGCCCTATTCTTCCTCCCCCGCCCCGCCCCTTTTCCTTCTGTTTTATGAGCTACGGTAGTACTCAGTTGTGTGGATGAAGCACACTTTATGAAAAGAGTTCCATATAAATACATATCTGTGTGCATATTTTTTATTTGTTCTTGTTTTTAAAATTTTCTTGGAAAGAACATATCAACCAATGATAATGAGTATATTAATGGAAGTAAATTAATATGTATTCTTTAATATTTAAAACAATAGTGAATATTACAAGTAACATAACATTATTATTGTGGGTATTTCTCTTCAACAGTACATGCCTAATTTTTATAATTCCCCCTCAGTGCTGGTAAGAATATGAACCATGGAGTATCAATTAAAGAGTGAAACTCACTAAATTCCTTTGCACAGGGCCATCATTTTCCTGCAGTTGTTTCCAATTTTAGTTGTTTCCAACAACTGCAGGAAAGTGATGTCCCAAAACTAAAAAGCCAAGCACTCATTAGCAACTTGAATATTAAGGCTTGCCATCACTTAAAACCTTATTTCCCAACAGAAATCCTATAAACTTGAGAAAGGGACAAAAAGAAAATGTGGTTGGGGAATAGAGACAGCAGAAGGAAAAATTAAGAAAAGGTGAATATAAATATATAAATGAGCAGTTTTCACAGTAAATGGGAATTCTCCATGTATGATATTTTGGAATTATTTTTAGCCAAAAGAAAGAAATAAATAAAAAGTGCGAGCCCAGCTGGCATGGATCAGTGGTTGAGCATCAACCTATGAACGAGGAGGTCATGGTTTGATTCTCGGTCAGGGCACATGCCCGGGTTGCAGGCTCCATGCCCAGTGTGGGATTTGCATGAGGCAGCCGATCAATTATTCTCTGTCATCATTGATGTTTCTATCTCTCTCTCCCTCTTCCTTCCTCTCTGAAATCAATAAAAATATAAATTTTTTAAGTGAAAGGTATATTAAGAAAAGGCTTGCAGTTAATACATCAAGAAGTGATTCTAGTACCATCACCACTTACAGGAAATCCTTCCCAATGAGCATGCAAATGGGACTTTCCTAACATAAAAAGATAATTACCTAACAGAATTTTTCAATTATAAAGTCACATTATAGTTTAGAGTAATATTATTAAAAATCAAATTCACAACATCAACAGATCCTTCCTGTGCCATGTAATTACATTGTAGATACTTAATTGAAATAAACTGGAAGTGGAACCTAGCCTAGCACAGGCATGTACTGATGGTTAAGACTCAGCAGGGTAGTCCTAGCTCATTATACAGAGTCTTCACATATGTCTGCCCATTACATTTTAAGAAAAACATTAAAAGTAAGGACACTAACTCAATTAAAAATATTCATATGTAAACACATACAATTTCTCTTATATAGATAAAACATGAAAACAATTTTAGAGTTTATGAATTTATGTGAGAACTAATTTTCCTTTCTTCTGGTTACTTAGAGACAAAATATAATTTAAAGAATTAAATATGTATACTGATAATATGGTTATGTATATGTATATAAAAATAATTAACAAAAATTTCATAGTTCAAAAATCTGTAAGCCTTATGTTTTGATTTCTCGAAGTGTTGAGATGCAGTGAATAAGCCTAGTCCACCAGGTGTGCAGAACAGACATGGCCTTTTGGAAGGCCAGAGCTAGGTCAGAGATGATATCCTGCTACCCAAGCACCATCTATTTGGATTCTGAGACTCCTTACAAAAGCAAGTCAGCCACAATTTTCTCATATTTTTTCCATCTAGGAGAGTTCATTTTTCCAGCCATGAATTTTTTAAAAATATATTTTATTGATTTTTTTTTTACAGAGAGGAAGGGAGAAGGAGAGAGAGTCAGAAACATTGATCAGCTGCCTCCTGCAAACCTCCTGCTGGGGATGTGCCCGGAACCAAGGTACATGCCCTTGACCAGAATCGAACCTGGGACCCTTGAGTCCGCAGGCCGACGCTCTATCCACTGAGCCAAACTGGTTAGGGCCAGCCATGAATTTTATAAGTTTTATCTTAAGCGCAAATAAAGTTATCAGAAAAACGAGCTTCTGTTTGTCTGTGGCACTGAGTGCAAAGCATCATGATTTACTGGTCAGCATAACAAGTGGACATGTATTTGGGATCACCTTAAGTATATTATTAATGAATAATCATGAAACAATCCCATTACATAAATGTCACACAATCCATAGGAAAAAAAATCCCTGCATGGGTGCCAAGGGCACAGAGCAAGGTCGGTGCTCTCAAAGCAGGTGGACAATAATAGGGGCAGTAGCTTCAGTGTTAAGGCTGAGAGGACCAAGTCACAGGCCTCCCACACAGGTTGCAGAATTCCTTACCTCCTGCAACATTTCTAGGAATAGATTACTGGCAATTTGATAACATGAAGGGACTAAATTCCAACTGTTTTCATATTTATATGAGACAAGTTTAAATTAAATATTCAATATGGACAATCTTCAAGTCACATTCCTCAATCTATAAAATTTAGAAAAAGACACTTTTAAGTTTTTTGGTTGAACATAAAACCAACATGTTTATACTATATATATAGCAAAAAAAATTATAAAACTATTAGCACAAAATTACTAGCATAAAAGATATAACATCTTTCTTTTTAAAAAAGAAATCTATTTTTCAAAAATGATTTACTTATTTTATAATAAATCAGTTGTTTGTTTCTACTTTTCTCAAGTCTTTTTGAAAGATGTATCTATTCCATAAGATCCATATACTAGTACTTAATGTGGCCATCCATTGGAATACAAATGGTCTAGAAAGGGTTAAGATTGGGAGCAAACTTAAGGCCAAAGCAAATTCAAAAAGTTGCTGATATGAAGTATCAGGTCTCATGGGGAAACAACGTACAGGCTGCACCATTGACTTGCCAATTAATCCAAGAAACTGCATGGCCATTAGTTCAGGAAAGAGACGCTTGCTTGCCTGCTTGCCTAGAGGTAAGAGCTAGGTTTGCAGCTGCTAAGCAGCAGAAGGACAGAAATAAATAGGGGGAGAAATTAGGGCTAAAATCTTAGTGTTTTATTGTCTTTCCTGACTTCAAAGGAAGACCTAAATGTCAAACAAACTATAGTGTCTTGTGTGATATACAGAAGATTCATTTATCATAAAAGCCTTTAAAAAAGAATAATTTTCTAAGTATCTTTAAAATAGCATCACAGTAAGTACATTCTATTAATTCCTAAAAAATTCTAACAAGTCTTCAAATTTAATGATTAAAAATCTGAAAGTTAGGCCTATATCACATTAAAGAGCTGTAAATAGTTTTATATAGTATACATATACTATCTAAATTAAAAAAGTCAAATTCAGTAAGAAGTTATTAAAACTGGGGGGTTATTATTATTTGTACTTTAGTATCTTGTTCATTTTTGTCATACTTGCCTATTTTCTTGGATACATGGAAGTTTTTGGTTCAGGATTCTATTAATTGCTACATGAGTAACTTTTCTGTGGAAATTTCCATGTATGAAATGATACAATGAAAAGTACTATATTTGATCCTGACACTGAGAAATTAGTATCAACTCACACCTACTCTGAAGTTAATTGAGAACATCCTGGATATGCTCTTTGGGAAAGTATTTCATGGTAATTGATAGGAAAAAAAATCAACTAAAAGCACTAACTAAATAGTTACAATCTCAGCTCTGTTCTTTGCAATGTACCTCAGGAAAATCAGCAGAGTATTGGAGCCTGAAATGCAACTAAATAAGCCACTAAAATTATACTTAGTATTTGTAGCTTTCTCTCACCCTTAGTTGCAGAAATATCACTGTGCAACTAATATATTTAATTCCCTAATATTTTTTTTGTTGGAGATGCATTGCCTTATTCTATATTATTTCCTGTTGTAATTATGGCCTACTTCATGGAACAATAAACAGGGGATTAAATCTAGAGCTCATAGAATCTACTTGGTACCACTTTGTCCTGTGCCACCCTTTTTGCGCTGAATCAGAACAAAAAGATTATCAAGCAGTCGACAGCTTCATCATTGCTTCCAGGTTCAGGTTGGCTGGGCTCCCAAATCTCTTGGGGTATGTTGGCTGCCAAAGTAAATTAGTCTCACTTTATCTTTGGGGCAGTGACTTTGCTAACTTTATTGGCTGTGTGGGACCTAGACTTCCCAACGTTACCAGGTGATAACAACAACAAAAGTGTAGTTACAATGTTGATCCTTTTCCTGCCCAAAAAATGGTGCTACTGAAAGAATAATTGAAAAAGCTATGGGGGAAGAAGAATCCAGTTAGAAAACATGAAATAAGTAAATAAGTCATGGCTTAAATTATAGTTAAAAGTGGGCAAAAGAGTAGAATAGGATCTCTATAAGAAAACACTAACATTAGGCCTAAATGTATAATCTAAAAAATATGAGTGCCATTGATGAAGCAGATGAAATAACAGATTATATCTAATACATATTATCTATCTATCTATCTATCTATCTATATATATATAGATAAATGGTTGAACAGTTACTCAGGCTTTTATATATATATATATATATATATATATATATATATATATATATATAAAAGCCTGAGTAACTGTTCAACCATTTGACCAGTAGCTATGACGTGCACTGACCACCAAGGGGCAGATGCTCAACACACAGGCATGGAAACATGGGTGAATAGATTAATGAATCTCAGAGGGAAGGGAGGAGGGGGGAGGGCAGGAAGAGATTAACCAAAGTAGAAGGCCAGTGCACAGATTCATGCACCAGTGAATGAATTCATGCACCAGTGATCCCTGGCTTGCAGGGATCAGGCTGAAATTAGCAGTTCAACATCCCCCAAGGGGTCTTGGATTGCGAGAGGGTGCAGGCCAGGCCAAGGGACCCCACTGGTGCACAAAACCGTGCTCTGGGCCTCTAGTTAAATATATATTTTTAGAAGATGCTAGAGAGAAGATAAGATATGGAAAAGCAATCAAATGCAGGAATCAGAAAAATTGCACAGGTTTGAATAAGTAAATTTAAGAGTTTAGGTAATAGTAACAGAAATCTCCTTCTCAAATAAAAATGTTTTAGCTAAGCACCTTCCAGTCCATGTCTTCCATCTCCCAAAGTTAGCGAGAAAATTGCAGGTTTGTCTGTGTGAGTTCATGTCCTTTCTCTCTGTTCATTTCTGCCCTCATCTGCATGAAAACATCCACAGGAACTGAATGACTTGTCTCTTAATTACAAAAACAACTATCATGTATCATGACATTGTAGATGAAAAGAGAAGCATGAGTCATTTCACTGTAGGTTAATATTGACAAGGTACATACAATATGGAGTTAACTGACAATCTTTAATCAAGGTGTTATATTTTATGGTAATTTATATCCTAATAGGTCACCCCCTTCAAATAATCTATAACTTCATTTACTATATGAATAATGATGTCTACTTAATACTCTATTGCCTTAATGGTCTCCAAAATATACATTTTACAAAGTACTCTTGTCCATTCATTTTTTATTGTGTGGTCCAATATATTCTTAAGATTATGTACATATGGATTTAACTACAGAAAGAGAAAATTATAAGACAAGAGCTTCAGTGATACTGAAATTTGTTTTTGTTTTTTATGTGTGTGCATTTTAATTGATTTTAGAGAAAGGAAGGGAGAGGGTGAGAGAGATAGAAACATCAATATGAGAGAAATATTGATCACTGCCTTCTGCATGCCCCCTACTGGGCATCAAGCCCACAACACAGGTATGTGCCCTGACCAGGAAATGAACTTTGACCACCTGGTTCATGGGGCGATGCTTAACCACTGAACCACACCAGCCAGGCTATGTTGGGTTTTAATAAAATTAATGAATAATCTCTACCAATAAAGATTGAATAAGTCTCAGAAAGTCTTTTGGCTTTTATTAGACCATGCTCATTCTTCATCACACATACATTTATTTACCTGATAGAGTAATGCAGTGTATTATTTATACTTGGAATAACAAAACAGAAGTATTATCCACAGAAAAGAGAGTGTGCAATGAGCCAGTTCTCCAGTCACATAGCATAGTGTAAAACTAGGGACATTCCTCATTGACTTAAAATTTAATAACAATGTCAGTGTAAGCAGTGACAATTGTGTGCTTTGGGATAGGAGAAATACTAAAAGTGTTTTAACCCAAAACATTTATGCAATGCTAAGTGAAGAATAGCAATGCATATTTCTTCCCCTGAAAGACCTATGTCTTCATAATACTGTACTCATATTCTGTGTTTTCACATTTATGCTTAACTAGTCAACACGATAATAGGTTGGGTTGGTTCCTGATACATTTGTCTATCACACTCTTTACTCTTCCATTCTTAAGACACTGTTTCTTATTTAATACATAATTATTATTTTCTTTGCTTTCAACTTCTTATGTCAACTACATGTAAAAGTATAATTCACTTAGTGAAATATTTGCATTTATTTAAGGATATATTTGGGAGACTTTGGGTCAATATGGGGGAGGAGACAAACTCTTTGCTCTCCTCTTTCCAGGACTACATGAAAGTTACAACAAAATTATAGAACAGCAATAATTGAGAATAACTGAAGACTAGCTGGACAGAATTCCTATAACTAAGGATATAATAAAGAAGCTTTGTTGAGGTGGGTAGGAGGGGTGAAGACATGTAACGGACTGGTTCCACATCCTTGTGTGGTGATTAAAAATCAGGTGGGATATCTCAGCTCTGGAGGTTCCCCTGAGGAACAAGGGGTACCAGCCCCACAGTGGGACCGGTTCTGGGAAGAGGAGTGCCCATAACATCTGGCTATGAAAACTGACAAGGATAGCATCTGAGAAAAATAAAGGGCTGAGGTACTTCTCTTAAAGGAACTTAACACAGATTCACTCACTTACAAACTCACTTGCTCTAAGCTTCAGCACAGAAACAGCCAGGTACATACGGGGAAGAACTAAATTGATTAACTTCAGCATGAGGGCTGGAGGGGCAGAGGCTAGAACAATTCTTTCTGGGGGCAGAAGCATTGTCAGGCACAGTTGCATCTTTGTTGAACTCTCCTCCCACCCATCTGGCCAGGCACAGAAGGGGACCAGATTTGAGCTGTCCATTAACCTGGCTATAACTGTTCACCCTGCCCTGGTGATTCCCTGAGACTCCTTCCTTAAGCATTTCAGCTGCCTGGCCTGAGCCTCTTCCAGTGGCTCCTCCACAGAAGTAGCCTGCCTTGGATTACACTGCAGTCTTTCCCAAAATCTCTCAAAGACCCATCCCCAAACAGGTAGTGGCCAGCCTTAGCACACCTTATAGCTCTTATTACATGACCCCAAGCCCAGCAGAAGTGGCAATTGGTCTTAACTTGCTTTGTAACTCCCAACAGGTGGCCCCAAGCCTGGCATAAGCAGAGGCTACTATTGGCCTGGAATGTAGCTTCTCCTAAGTGACCACAAGCCCAGCACAAGTGATGGCTGATCTCAGCCCACATTGTGATGCCCAATGAAGAGTCTCAACCTGGCAAGAGTAGCAGCTGACCTTAGTTCACATCTTGGAAGCCTCTCCTAGTGCTTCCAAGATAAACACAAATGGCTACCAACTACAGATCACTACCAAGTGGCCCCAAGCTTGGCATAGGCAGCAGCTTAATTGGGCTTGCACAAGAGCCTTCCCAGGAGGCTCCACACCGCCCAGGAGGCTTCATACTGCACCAGAGGACCACCCAACCAGATCCATAAATGGCACATATGAAGGGTGGACTTCATTGACACCAGAGCCCTGCTAAAGCAACTAACACTCATTTGGGGTCAGCCTCAACACCACAGCTCATCTGCTGTAGTCATGGCCAGGCCTCAAAGACAGTCAGCCTAAGGGTCAGCTCTAGCCACCGATGTAAGTGAAGATCAACTACAATAGGAGGGCACACACAATGAACACTCCTGGGTCACACTGCTCAGGTGACCAAGGAGACTGTGCACTGAGTCTCTTTTATATCACTGTCAAGACTGGGAGATACAGCAGATCTATCTAATACATAGAATCAAACACAGGGGGATAGCAAAATTCAGGAGACAAAGAAACATGCCCCAAATGAAAGAATAAGGTAAAACTCTAGAAATCTATCAGATACCAAGTTCAAAAAACTGGTTATAAGAATATTCACTAATTTAGGGGGAAAAATAGATGAAACAAGTGAGAACTTATACAAAGAGATAGAAACCATTTTTAAAAAAAGGTATACAATATAAAGAAGAACCTGTCATAATTGAAAAATACAATAATTAAAATGAAGAATACATTAGAGGGAGTCAGCAGTAGATTAGATGAAGCAGAGGGTCAAGTAAGTGATCTTGAAGAAAAGGTAGCAGAAAACACAATCAAAACAGCAAAAGAAAAAAAAGAGAGAGAGAGAATAAAACAATTTGAGGATAGTTGAAGGGACCTCTGGAATAATACTAAGTGTGCCAACATTCACATCATAGGGGTTCTAGAAGAAGAAGAGAGAAAACAAGATTCTGAAAATCTAATAGAATAAAAAATGGCAGAAAACACATCCCTAACTTGGGGAAGGAAATAGACATACAAGTCTGGGAAGTACAGACATTGCCAAACAATATGAATCCAAAGAGGTCCACGTTAAACACATCACTTCATAATCAAAATGCCAAAGGCTAAAGAAAATTAAGGAATCTTAAAAACAGGAAGAGAAAAGCACTTAATTATATACAAGGAAGATCCTATAAGACTGTCAGCTGATTGCTCAACTGAAACTGCAGGCCAGAGGGATAGGCAGGAAATATTCAAAGTGCATATGGAACATTTTCCAGAGACCACCCAACCAGATCTACAAATGGCACACATGTTAAGCAATAAAACAAGTCTCAATAAATTTAGGAAGATTAAAATCCTATGAAGTACCTTCTATGGTCATAATGGTATGGAACTAGAAATCAATTACAAGAAGAAAACTGAGAAACACACAAACGTGGAGGCTAAATAACATGCTACTAAACAATGAAAGGGTTAACAATGAAGATAGGAGCATGGGAGGTGGAGGGAATGAGCAAAACAGAAAAAAAAAACAGAGAAAGAACTCATCATCAACAACAGTGTGGTGATTGCGGGGGTAAGGGAGTGGGTGGAGGTGGAGGAGAGTATACAGGAGATAAATGGTTATGAGAAAAATAAAATAAAGAGAAAAAAATCTGAGTGATCATGTGTCAGTTTTGGGAAATCTTTCTTCTCCCATTTCTTCTTACTATGATGTCTTTGAGGCTACAAGGCATATCTTTTGTAACTTGATAATTTTCAGCAGCTATTTAAAACTGCTAGTGGGATGTGTAAGTGAGAGGGCACTATAGAAAACAGCCCTGGTTGTCTTCCAAAAGACCCACCCTAAATGGCCTTAATGGAAAGGCTGTGCACACTCTAGAAAAAAAAGTTCATTTTGGCATAGAGTCGCAAGCCTCCCTCAAATTGAACCAGAAATGAGAATTCAACACTACAGCATGTTTTATCCCTCACATATTGTTATGCAAATGAAGAATTATTACAGAGAAAGCCTCTTTAGTTTTACTGCTATTGCCATATGCCTTCAGTGAGTAAATATGTTGTTCATTATATACTGTATATTGACGTTTTAAGATGTACTTTTTAAAAAACTGTAATATGCCTTGAAAGTACATAATAACTATGTTAAACAACTATATTTTTCCAAGAAATGGTGCATTTTGTAAAGCGTTATCTACTGTAATCATTTTTCATTTAACATGAATTGAGCAGACATTCTCCTTCAGATGAACTTTCTGGTGACAAACTTTGAAATTGACAGATTCAAGCTGATTTGGGGTTGTCAAAATATGGTATAGCTATCTGCACAAAATATGCATGAAATTTTACAGATGGAGGGCTGCTGGTTTACATGGCAGCTATGTGAGTACATCCACTTCCAGTTCAATTAATAGTGTCACAATCTATCTTCCATGGCAGGTGTAAATGACTTCAGTACATCAATAACTAGTTTACAATGATGTCCCTTCAGTGTTTAAGGTTTAACATTGATTTTATGTTTTGTGCAAAATGGCACTCATATAATTCCCATACTTTGTTTTAGGATAGTTTTAAAATAAACCAAATGTTTACAGACTTGAGGAGAATCTATTAAATATAGCAGACCTAGTCAATTATCAAATTATCTGCTAATCACTTCACATGACAATAAGACTTCCAAGTTAATAACTTTCATCTTACATATATTAGCATTGAAGACTCTGGTATGTAAATGAGCCCATGCAAAAAATCTTCCTGAAATAGCTGCTATTATATCATGGACAGTTCAATGATTCGGAAGGTATTCTATGATGAATATTAAATTAACTGAACTCAGGGCTGAACTAGTTTTTAGTAAAGGCTACTGATTTCATGATCACCATCAACATCACCATTATTATTCATAATAATACCTTAAATTTGTATAGCACTTTACAATCAGAAAAGCATTTTTACATGTAAAGTAATCCCTCTACAATTTTAGTTCCTATAATGGATGTTTAAAATGTATGCAAATTTATTTCTATACTTTTTTTTGCAACTGCTAGAATACCAGTGCCTCTCACTTTTATTGATCATAACTTTGAAGAAAGAAACTGGGTATTAGGAACCTCTAAAGGAAGTTAAGTGGACTGTCTAAAATAAATATTCTTACAATAGAATATTTGAAAAGTTAAAGAAAGATAAGTTAAGGAGATCCAGATCAGAAAACTACATCAGATGAGAAAAGGAGTGAATGGAACTAAGAGGGCAGATGACAAGTGCTTTGGCAGGAAGTTATTTTGAATGAGATCACAAAGAACATTTAACCGAAGCTGTAAGGGAGGCAGTTTGTGAAATACCTACTTAGTGATATTTAGGAGTGATACAAACCATTTTGGTGCTTACTCATCCAAGTTACTCTGTCTTATAGCCCACTTTCAGACATGGGAGGTGAAAATCAACAAACTGGAGTAATAGAAATACAAATATACAATGTATTTGTTGGACAGTCATCTATATATATAAAAGCCTAATTGACCATTATGACCAGACCACCAGGGGACAAGACGCTCAATGCAGGAGCTGCCCCCTGGTGGTCAGTGTGCTCCCACCGCCAACCTCCCGCAGCCAGCCAACCTCCTGCGATCCCTATCCCTGGCCTGCCGGCTTGGATAGGCCCCAGTCAGGACTGGGCAAGACAGCCCTGATCTGCCCCAATTGCCGGTCAGGCTGAGGGACCCCACCCGTGCACAAATTGGTACACTGGGCCTCTAGTATAGAAATAAAGATAAAAAAGCTACTCAGTGTGCTTATTATGTGATAAATGAAAAACAAATAGAAAACATCTCCTTAAAACTGCAGAGAAGCTCTGACCAGTTTGGCTCAGTGGATAGAGCATTGGCCTGTGGACTCAAGGGTCCCAGGTTTGATTCCGGTCAAGGGCATGTACCTTGGTTGTGGGCACATCCCCAGTAGGAGGTGTGAAGGAGGCTGCTGATCTATGTTTCTAACTCTCTATCCCTCTCCCTCTCTGTAAAAAATCAATAAAATGTATTTTAAAAAAAAACTGCAGAGAAGAAAGAACCAGAAAAGTTCATATGTGGTACCCATTATTACCACTTTAAAATGTTTTAAACAATAAAGAATTTTAAAAATAAAATAAAATATGTAAGTTGTCATTGATATATTTATATTATAATCTAGTGTTCCAGCTTTATTTTTGCTTCTATTAAAGTTTATTATAACTCCAAGCATCAGTCCACAACCCTATATTATTTTCCATTTCAATTGTTAATTTAAAAACATAAGAAGATTTTAGATTCAGGAATATCTTTCACTATAAAATTAAGTTTTTCATGATTTTCTATATTGTTTTCAAATTGAAAATGGAAAGAAACTTCAATAAAATTAAGATATAAAATCTAGGAAGCTTGCATTCAAATTTTATTTACAATTGGTAGAAAAATCTCACATTATGAACAATAGTGCTTTGGTAGACTCTTATATATGAGTGGTCCCAGATGAATCATTCCTCTGGATATTCACACCCATGTGTGGTCTCCTCCCACACTGAGGCTGGGTTTGGTTCTATGACTTGCTTTGGCCAATGGGACCTGAGTAAGAATGAAGCAAGCAGGGTTTTGTTAAAACATGTGTTAGAGATTTGTTCCTTTGAACATGTGTTCTTGGGATGCAGGAGACACCTTCTTTTTAGATAAGCCAGGCTCCGTACATCGAGTGGCCACCTGGAAGAGAATCTGGAAGTGGGGTCAACATTCATAGCTAATGATCCAAACATGTTGCCTCATTCAAGTTGTCCAATTGTGCCTCCTTCTTGCATGCTATCCCAGCTGAAGATCTTGACATTGTAGAACTTAATTGTGAGCAGATAAAATAAAAACACTTGTTTTAAGTCACTGTGTTTTAAAGTGCTTTGTCAGGCAGCCATAGAGACTTTTAACAGTGCTTGTGAATTTTGAAATGTAGATAATGATGAAAGAAAATATTAGCAATTGTAGAGGCTGTGTATTTATAAAAATCATAAGATGGCCTCAATTACATATTACTACTCTTTAATTATATTTGTACTTACAGTACTATTTTTACCAAATCATAGTTTTGGCTTAGTTTTAAAACAATAAAAAATATATGTTGGTTATTCCAAATGGCATAAATACTATAATATTACTTCGTTTTTTTAAATTTACAAGAATAATGCATTTTAATAATTTCAATGCTGGAATTCTCTAATTCTTGTCAAGAACAACATCTCTAAGAAAACAAGATTTAAAAATGTTAAAATTTAGTGTGAAGAGCATTTGAAACAAATTAATCATATTTTAAACAATCCCATTAAAGTTTTAGACATAAAAAATAAATATTTTTCAATTGCAAGACAAATGCTTTTATTTAACTTTATTCACAGTTACTAAATTAAGTTTTTGATAACTTGTGCTATTAAAGAAATACTAACATCACATATGATTCAAGTACAAATATTCCTGAATGATTATCAAATAAAAGAAGCTATATTTGATCAAATTTCTATATTAATTACTATTTCTATATAAAATTACTATATTAATTGTGAAATTAGTGTTAAATTCTTCTATAGGGTGAGGAAATTTGATCTTAAATCAATATAATACAGTTAATACATTTTGACATGCATGTAAAGAAGAAAAGTAAGCCATAGATTATCTTCACTATCTACAGATAAAATTTATGGCTGCTTTTATAATGTCCTGAATCTATAAGAATTTAATTGTGAATAGAATAAAGAACACATTTTCATATGCTTTCCCTCCTACTAACCACCCCCCAAAAAAGTTGGGAATTTGTCATCCTTATTTCTCATTCATTTACATTTGTTTCATGTTATTTATAATGCTTTTGGGAAAGCTGTGACTTTTGACAGTTGAAAATGAACCAAGAGAGGGAAGAGGCTGCCGAATTTAGAAATATGAATTTAATCCAACATAAACAGAAGTAGCATACAAATTCACATAATTTCACAGTAAAATTTTGCACATTGGAGGTGCTACCCTACCAATGAACATTTATATTCATTAGGACATGACTCATAACAGGTAAAAGGGGTGCATCATTAGTAATCTCATCATTATCAACTAAAAACAATTAACAAATAATGCAGATTCTTTTATTAAGAAGCTAAATAAGTTGCTTCCTTGCAGCATAAGTGTGGATTTGGAACACTTTACAACAGTTAACTTACTGGAACTAAGAATTCAATGATACTAGCATGAATAACTGATAATCTATAAGCATCACAACAATATGAGAGCAATACAGTAGGTGACAGTATGTCAATTCAATTACTTTGGTTTCCTTCAACATTACCCATCACCCTGGCAAAATCAATAATGAGTGATCCACAATCATTATTAAGACTGAAGAACTGATAAGGTGAACTCAGTCAAACCAATGTATATGATTTGAAAAACATCTTCTTGTATATGATTTGAACCAGCTTCTATGTCTTATACGTAAAAGACTGTTTTTGCTTCATTTGGTTCAATTTTTTCATGTGTTGATACAGTACTTATTCTATATAATAAAAGTGTAGTATGAAAATTGTCCCCTCAACCAGAGTTCTTCTGGGAGTTAGACTAGGGAGTGCGCCGGCCTGCAGCCGGGGGAAGGGAGGGAGGCCCTGGCACTGGCAGGTGACTGGGGGAAGGGAGGGAGTACCTGGCCAGCAACCAGCAGCCACCAGGGACCCTACCACTGCACATATTTTGTGCATTGGGCCTCTAGTAAATATATATTTATTGAATTAATATTCACTTTAAGTTCTAAATTCTCAAATGAATATGTTCAACCATATGTAATTTTTTCCTATTCTTTGTTTTTACTTTACCTTGATATTTTTCAGGAATATCACAGCACATAGACCTTTAAAGAATTAAAATTCATCAATAATGTTTAACATCTTTTTTGCTCATCAAATTTGAGAAAAAAATTGGTAAATATAAGTACATGTAAATGTCTTATATAATGATCTCAATATCTTTAAGGTTTTATTCTGAGTCAGAACCCATCCTAACATAAAAGTCCACTTTGTTATTGTTTTCTTACATGATCAGGTACAAAATTTTATGCATCTCTAATTATAAATATGACTGTAAACATATATAGTTAAATATATATATATATATATATATATATATATATATATATATATACACATACACTAGAGGCCCATTGCAGGAAGATTCCTGCAGTAGGGCTTCCTGCCACCACCTGCTTCCCTCCCTTCTCCGCAGCCCCACTTGCTTGCTTCTCCACAGCTTTGTTCCCTTCTGTAATGCTTGGCTTCCTTCTACACTGTCTTCAGTCTTTGCTCTACTCCTGGATATGCAAATTAACCACCTTCTTGGTTGGGTTAATTTGCATACTCACTTCTGATTGGCTGGTGGGTGTGGCTGGTGGGCATAGCAGAGTGGTGGTTAATTTGCATATTACTCTTTTATTAGACAGGATATATATATATACATATATATAGAGAGAGAGAGAGAAGAGAAGTTTCGATTTGGGTATTTGTAGGTTAATCCTTGGGAATATGGTTTATGCACTAACAACAATGAAAAAGTGTTTAAAAAAGGAAGAAGAAAGGAAGAGCAGGGACAAAAAAGACATTGTCCCGTGGGGAACTAGCAGGATCTGGAAGCTACGTGTTAATTAAACACTGGGAGAGATGGTTCAGCAAAAAAAGACATGAAGATATTGTGAAGGTAGTGAAACATTGCCTCTGGGGTGAGAGAGGAGAAGAAACAGCCATAAAAATTTAAAGGGTGCCAGAAATGTTCTCATGACAAAGGGAATCTGTAGAAGAATTTATTGGATTCTCTGCATGAGAAATTTAAAGTTCAAGGACAGCATCTCTGGACCTACTGATTGATGAATTAAATGAATAGGAAATACCTTTTGTATTTTTTTCTATAGACAAAAAGATGCATCACATATAAAAGAACAAACATAAACCCATACACCTGGACACATAGTGGAATGATATATTTAAAACACACTTATACAGAACTAGAGGCCCAGTGTATGAAATTCGTGCACTGGGGGGGAGGGTGTCCCTCAGCCCAGCCTGCATCCTCTCCAATCTGGGAACCCTCAAGGGATGTCCGACTGCTGGGATTGGGCCTATACTGGCAGTTGAACATCCCTCTCACAATCCGGGACTGCTGGCTCCCAACTGCTTGCCTGCCTGCCTTCCTGATTGCCCCTAACCACTTCTGCCTGCCAGCCTGATCACCCCTTAATCACTCTCCTGCCAGCCTGATTGACGCCTAACTGCTCCCCTGCCAGCCTGATTGCCCCTAACTGCTGTCCCCTGTAGGCCTGGTCATCCCCAACTGCCCTCCCCTGCAGGCCTGGTTGCCCCCCCCAACAGCCCTCCCCTGCTGGCCTGGTCACCCACAACTGCCCTCTCCTGCCGGCCATTTGTGGCAGTCATCTTGTGACCACATGAGGGCGGCCATCTTGTGTGAGGGCATGATGGTCAATTTGCATATTACCTCTTTATTATATAGGATCATTTTAATTTGAATTCACTATGAAAGATATAATTTATACAGAAGCACTTGATCATAGGTGAGTCATTAATATTATGTAAGAAACATAATATGTATTACTTTATTTAGTAGAATAAATTATTATTTTATTTGGTAGAATATTCTACATATTAAAAATCATTTACCTCATTTGTAATATAGCTATCATATAACATAATGCTTGCCAGAGAAAAACTTGCACAGGTCAAGAAAGACTTTATTCAAGACTATTGCAATAGGGGAAAGAGGCAGGAACTCAGTTTGAGCTCATTTCCACTGAAACAAAGAGATGAAAAGTTTTTAAAACCTGGGGTGAAGTTGGATCATATACTGCCTGTATTTTCTAATGGCCTTACTCAAAGTAAAAGTAACTTTTCTCACATCTTCATGACAGTAGGTAGTTTTGCAGCTTGGAGCAAAGTGTCCCACAGAAGATAGGGAAATAGAAGTACTATCTTCCATAGAGACTGGGAAATAGGGTTGCTATTGTCCTTGATTAGATATTACAAAAGAATGCTTCCCACGTCCTTGAGAAAGACATTCCTGCGTTGCAAAACTGGTGAGAAGATTTTTTAAAGATTTACATCTCAAAGGAGCAGAGAAAGAATCTATAATTACAAATTTCCTAAAGTGAATGATCTAAGGAAAGTGGGATCAGGGATCTACCTTCCAGAAGAAGCTTATGTAAAGGTTAGTTAAGCTGAGGGGAATGTTAAGGCCATCTTGATCTTGCTACCAAGCATTTTATTTCATTTTTAAATGATAATTTTATATGAATATCTCTTACCTTCTCCTTTTCATTCCATATAGATCCTGGCATTGCTTCTTCGTTTAAATTTTATCTTTATTGTTGAAAGTATTACCCCCATTGACCCCTCTACCCTGTTCCTGCTCCCTCCACAGGCCTTCACCACACTATTGTCTATGACCATGTGTTATGCATATAAATTCTTTTGTTAATTTCTTCCAGCCTCCCCCTCCCCACCCCCCCACCCCCCCCATCTACCCCCCCCTCCGCCACACACACACCACCGCCACCTTTTCCTCTGAGATTCATCAGTCTGTTCCCTACTTCTATGTCTCTGGATCTATTCTGTTCATCAGTTTATTTTGTTCATTAGATTCCACATATAAGTAAGGTAATATAATACTTGCCTTTCTCTGACTGGCTTATTTCTCTTAACATAATACTCTCCAGATCCGTCCATGCTGTCTCTAAGGATAAGGGATCCATCATATTCCATTGTGCAAACAAACCACAGATGTTTTATCCACTGGTCTTCTGATGGATACTTGAGCTGTTTCCACATCTTAGCTATTATACATTGCACTGCTATGAACATAGGGATGCATATATTCTTTCTGATTGGTGCTTCTGGATTCTTAGGATATATTCCTAGAAGTGGGATCACTGGGTCAAATGGTAGTTCAATTTTTAATTTTTTGAGAAAACTCCATGTTGTTTTCCTTAGTGGCTGCACCAGTCTGCATTCCCACCAGCAGTGTACTAGGTTTCCTTTTTCTCCACATCCTCACCAGCACCTGTCACTTGTAGATTTGTTGATGGTAGCCATTCTGGCAGATGTTGTTTTAATTTGTATCTCTCTGATGATTAGTAACTTTGATCATTTTTCATATGATCCTTGGCCATCTGTATGCCCTCTTTGGAGAAGTATTCATTTAGGTCTTTTGCCCATTTTTTATTAGATTATTTGCTTTTTGTTAAATTGTATGTGTAACATTTGTCTTAACATTTGAATATATAAAGGAGGTTTGTAATTATAAGTGAAAACATAATCTCTTCTCAGTCTACATGTCTACCAGTATTATATCTGGATTTTTTCATATATTCCATGAATCTACTATCCTGAGAGGATTTTAAAAGTATAATCACTTTCCACTCAAGATTCAGTGAGAAAAAAAAACACACACAAAAAAAATAAGCAAACCAATAAACCCTGGTTCGTAAACATACTTGGAAGAATTGGAATATATGTAATATTTTTATTGTGCTGATCAAAAGTCCAAACAATGTACTTTGGGAAATAATTTAATTTTGAGTATATTATAATTAAGATAAGATTATAGTAAAGCCTTTTAATAGCATAATGTTTAAGGCCAAAACAATATTTTTCCTTTCAATTTTGAAGTTTATATTCAGGCATAATATAATTTTAACATCAAAAAAAAAGGTATCTAATAGAAAACTTTTAAACTCTTTTAAAATCAACATTGCATTAAAAAGTAAGTTGAAACCTTATGATTATAAACATTATTGTCAATTACAGAATGCACTACACTATATGTTAGCAAAATCCAACTTCTTTTTCTGGCTACTATTTAAGAAAGTAAGGTAGAGGGTCAAGAACACTTGGGATGTCAGAATATTGGGATGAGGTTCAGCAGTCTCCACAGGGTCTTTACTACCAATCACTCCAAAGCATCTTTGCTAAGAGAACATTTCTCCCCTGGTCCCCTAAAAATTAACACATATTAAGAGAGATGTTATTTATGATTTCATTGTGCATATAAAATGTTGCATAGATAATGGAGACAGATTCAGAAACATATTCTAAAATAGTATCTGGTACACAGTAGGACTTCACCAGTAACTAGTTAAATGGATAAACAGCCTAATTTGACAAGTATTGAGGAGAATTAATATAATAAAAATAGCCAATCCTATCTATATTTAATTCAACAAATATATTTGAACATCTATCAAGTTCCTGTCATTCTTATACATAATACAAAACTCTCAATTTATCAGAAAGATTAACTTGAAGAGATGAAGTCAGCCTTCAATTATTAAGAAAGCTAGAGCGTCTCCTCCCCACCATGTAAAATTGGATAAATTGAAAGTGATCCATTTTTCTTGGGAAAGTTGAGAGTCAGACTCTGTTTGAAGCTGCTGGTACCACCTATTCTAAATGGATAGGTGAAAGCCTCTTTTTAATAAGCTGGCTTAGAATTAGTAAAATATCCCATAGTGAAATCATGTTCATGTTGAGTTATTATTTTCAAGGAGTAGAATTAGAGTCACATTAATAACCTTGTGTGCCTTTTTCATGAGACCAGATTATGTTGACCACAGTGGTAAGTGACATAAAAATTACAAAGTGCTTTTATGTAATTTTTTCAGAAATTAACCAGACCTGCTGTTAGACTACTTACTTTGTACCTTACCCTCGATAGAATAATAGTTCATTTAGAAAAAGAATAGAACCCTTGCTGGTGTGACTCAGTTGGTTGGGTGTCATTCTGTGCACTAAAGGGTCACCAGTTCAATTCCTGATCAGGGCATATGCCCAGGTTGCAGGTTTGGTCCCCTGTCCTGCTGGCAACAGATCAGTGTTTCTCTCAACCTCTCCCTACCTCTCTCTCTAATATAAATAAAAAAATATATTTTTAAAAAGAGGAGAAAAAGTTGCAACTGAAGCCTACCACAGTGGAGATCTCAACATAGATAATTTTTCTGAGGCAAGGAGGCACTGGCAAAACCAAAAATTTGAGGTGAGAGAAGGTCTTAGAGGAGAATGGTGTGTGTGCATGGTGTGTGTGTGTGTGTGTGTGTGTGTGTGTGTGTGTGTGTGTGTGTAGACAGGGTAGAGGAGTATGGAGATTTGAGAAGATCTGATGAAGATCTAGAGGGGAGACATTGCATGTGGAATGCCTAATGATGGGACCTGTCCCTCCTTTTTTATATGAAAATGAATCAGATGATGAGGCAAATCTAGGCCTCTTACTTCATGTCATTCTGCTATCTATGTCTTATCAGGGCCAATCTGAGTTTGGTTTCTAGAAAAAGATAGCTGAGAAATAAATGGCAGCCACTTCCTGGCCACTTGGAGTAGCACCCTTTTTCCAACATGAATCCCAGTGAAAACTGTTAAATACAAAAAGGAAAAGTTCCACATCTACTAGAGGTGTCTTCTAGAAAGCCCAAGAATAAAGGAAACCCTGTGCTACCAGCAATGAGAAAATGAAGGAGGAAATTAGCAAGGAATTTATAAACAAACTAGAGGCCTGGTGCATGAAATTCATGGATGGAGGCAGGGTGTGGGGGTCCCTCAGTCCGGCCTGCACCCTCTCGCAATCCAGGACACCTCGGAGGACATCCCTCTCACAATCTGGGACTGCTGGCTCCTAACTGCTCACCTGCCTGCCTGCCTGATGGCCCTTAACCACTCTGCCTGGCTGCCTCATCACCCCTTACCATTCGCCTGTGTGCCTGATCTCACCTAACCACTTGCCTGCCTGTCTGATCACCCCTAACCAACTCTGCCTGCCTGCCTGATCACCCCTAACCACTCTGCCTTCCTGCCTGATCATCCCTAACCACCTCTGCCTCAGCCCCCACTGCCGCAGCTTTGTCCGGAAGGACATCTGGAATGATGTCTAGGAGGTTGTTCAGCTGTCCCATCTAATTAGCATATCACACTTTTATTATTATAGATGGTGGTCTAGTAGCAGGTGCCTAACCGGCCCTGGAAACATTTCACCCTTCCTTTTTCCCATTTTTCTTGTTGTTCCCACATTCCAGATTTTTACCTTCTTCTCATATAGGAATACAATCCCTAGTCTCTGCTAGCTATTGATAAAATTTAGACAAAGGATAAAAAAATGAATGATCTGTAGTTCTGGCCTTTCCAATGGTTACTATATATTCCCAGAGGAGCTTGTTAACACAAAAGGATTGAGTTGCCAATTGGAGGTAACTGAGCAAGAGACGTATTCTCTTCATCCTTCGATCCCTTTCCCTGTCTGTAACACTACTCTCCTTAACCCCCCAAACTAGTCCAATAGGGGATTAGGCTGTTTATTAGCAGCTCCTCACTACAGATCACTCACCAACACTTCCTCATGTACCCATGTGTCTCAGCACAAGGGCTATGGGATAGCTTTACAGAAATTATACAGACAGAATTTCTTGCAGAGTTATTCAGAATTGTGTAATATAAAAGATAGAATTATTTTAAATGCATGCATAAGTGTAATTTGAAATAGGAGAAGTGAAAATAAAGTATCAGAAACAAATATGTCCTTTCAGTAGCTTAAAAGGTCACAAACCCAGGGTAGAAATTCAGTGATTAGGAAATTCTTCCCTATAATGTACCAATAGTAATGGTGTGGGCTTTGGAAACTAAAATTCATTATTACTGACTGTATCATTATTTCATCTTTTAATCCTACCTAATTTAAAGGCTTATTTTTTATTTTCATTTTGATTCCATATCACTCCATATCAACTCCTCTTAGTTAACTATCTCTAACCTGCTGGATATGAAGTTACCCTGAAGAAGCAGCAACACACTTGAACCAGTTGTAAAATGAAACATTTTTTAAGAAAATCAGTAAAAATTAGATATATTCTATTTCCAATCAGCAACTATATCTTGTGCATTTTTTTAAGAATTCTACTTAGTATTCTATCATCAAGTTCATTTAACATTTAAAAGTAAATAGATATACAGCATTTTTTAAAAATTTGATTTTTTGCAACTCAAATGTCAAATTGCTATCTATAATTTTAGAAATATATCAATTTTCATTAGACACAGTGTTTTAAGGATGTCACTTTAAATTGGAAAATTGACAATATATGTCATTCATTAAAATATAAATAATATATAAACTTATTGTGTATTTATGATATCCTTTGTGCTTTACATGTATTAGATAATTTAATCGCTACAGCCATCCAGGAGAGTCAGTACTACTCTTATCCTGGTTTTGCATTTAAGGAAACAAGGGCCTTGAGAAATTAATTTAAATTTCCCAGGTTCCCACAGCCAGAAACTGGAGAGGCAGGTTCTTTAACCCAAGTGATGTGCCACCAGAGACCATGCTTTTAAGAGCTACAGTATTTTGCTTCTCATGTCTCATGGACAATAGAATGTATGGTGGGAGAAACATGAATGCATTTGGAAAGAAGGTAAGAGACTTTCCTAGAAATGTATTACAATATAGAGGATGGTAGCATAGTAATAGAAGCAAAGAATGCTAAAGAAAGTTGAGCCAAAATGGTAAATATATGTGGATATTTCTAACATAATGTTTTGAACCTGATCCAAAGGATACCTCAAAGGAGTATGATGTAGTAAAGCTTGTATGTTTTTTTTATGTTCTGTATGTTATGCAAACAGTTCAGACTAATGTATATATGTAGGTCTATTTTGAAAGGCAAATTATAGATTGGTGAAAGTCTACTAGACCTATCTCTAACTTTTTTGTCATGGAACAGAAGTATATAAAAGGTAGTTGGATTAGGTTATCTATAATGTTTCCATTTAAATATAAACATTTTATGCTCTTATAATAAAGGAAAAATAATTTCCAATAAAGCCACTAAAAAATAAAATTGTTTTTATTTGTATGGTTTGATCATCTTGTTTCAAAATAATTTGTTAGTGATAATCTTATATAATAAAAACCTAATATGTTAAGTATCTGGTCGGCCAGTTGGCCATTCAACCAATCAAAGCATAATATGCTAATGATATGCTAAGACTGCTCAACCACTCACTATGACGTGCACTGACCACCAGGGGGCAAACGCTCTGACCTGTAAGTTAGCTTGCTGCTGGGGTCTGGCCAATCAGGACTGAGTGAAATGGGCCGGACACACCCTGGAGCCCTCCTTTGGTCCCTCCCCGGCTGACCAACCTCCTGCGTACCTCCCCAGCCCCAGTCATGCACCAGTGGGATCCCTCGGCCTGGCCTGCACCCTCTCGCAATCTGGGATCCCTTGGGGGATGTCAGAAAGCTGGTTTCTGCCCAATCCTGCAGGCCAGGCTGAGGGACCACACTCGTGCATGAATTCATGCACTGGGCCCCTAGTGCGGTATCCATAGAATAAAATTAATGAGCAGATATGTGTTGAATATTTATTATATGCAAAACATGTTATCTGATATTATGAAATATATAAAATGATTATGAATTAGGGTGTCTATGTTTTCAGGATTTTAAATTTTAAGTGGAGATATTACACTAACAGGCATGAAATAATAGCAAACAACTATTTAATTATTGTTTAACAATTTGGATGCCTTTATTTGCAAATGGCAGAAAAGCCATTTGAAAGTAGCTCAAACACTGTAGAATTATATTATGAACATTATAAAATTCATGCATTAAAATAGCTCCAGGGTTCATTAATTTAGATGCTAAAAAATGGTAATAGAGACCTATGTTCTTTCCACCTATCAGATCTACCATTTCAATGTGTGAGTCATGAAATTTTGGCACATTCAGCAAAACTGAAAGTGATCTGAAAATTAAACAGCAGTGGTGCATTGATGTCTATTTTTTTATTTCAATAGTTGCATTGTACTTATGTAGGAAAAGGTCCTTGTTTTTAGAGAATGCATGTTAAAGTGTAAGGGGTCATGAGGCATCAAGTTGGCAACTCAGTCTCAAATAGTTTAGGAAAAATTTTTCATACTCTTCTTGCAACTTTTCTATATATTTTATATTATTTCAACATATAAAAATATTTAATATAAAATAGGAACAAAAGTGTGGGCTTTTTCAATAAAGGACCAATATGCCATAAAGCATAGACCTATAAGATATATTTGTTATATTCATTCACTTACCTAATGTTAATTGAGCACCTAATGGTTTCAAGCACAGAGTCAGAATCCGGGACACAAGAGTGAAAAAGAGAGACAGAGTCCTTGCCCTCATGAAGCTTAGAGTTGAGCGGACTATTGCTAAGCAAACAGGAAATCATCCAATCTAATAAAGAGGAAATATGCTAATTGACAGTCACGCCCTCATAAGATGGTGGTGCCCACAGCCAATAAAGAGGAAATATGCTAATTACTGCCATGCTCTCACAAGATGGCAGTGCCCACAGCCACAAGATGGCAGTGCCCAGTCCCTTCAGCCCCACCTCATCCATTCAGAGTCCCCCAGTCCCCTCAGCCCTGCCTCATCCAGCTGGAGTCCCCCCAGTCACCTCAGCCCCACAGGGGAAGGCAGTTGGGGGCAATAAGGCCAGCAGGGGAGGGCAGTTGGGGATGATCATGCTGGTAGGAGAGCAGTTAGGTATCAATCAGACAAGAAGGGGAACGGTTAGGGGGCTATCAGGCTGGCAGGTAGAGTGGTTAGGGGCAATCAGGCAGGCAGGCAGGAGAGTGGTTAGGAGCCAGCAGTCCTGGATTGTGAGAGGAAGGGATTGGGCCTAACCAGCAGTCAGACATCCCCTGAGGGGTCTCAGATTGGAGAGGGTGCAGGCTGGGCTGAGGGACACCCCCTCCCCCCGCCGCCCCATGCACAAATTTCATGCACCAGGCCTCTAGTAATATAATAATGCGATGAAGGAAATGCAGGATGCTATTAATGTACATAGGTGGAACCCCAGATACTTATTTTGCAAGGTAGGCATTCTACAAGAAGTGATACCTAAGCTATAACCTAATGTTTGAGTAAGAGTTTAAAGGAATGTCTACAAATAGGAGATGAGGCAAGTGTGATTTTTTTTCTTGTCTATGGGGCATCTAAGTACTGATACTCAAGAGGCCATTGAATACTTACCTGAGCATGAGCAGGGTTGAATGAAGAATATTAAAAGTTTTTTGTCATAAATATCACTCAACTTGCGTAGAGTGCAGATATGGCAGAGATTACCATTTGCTTGAATAGGTAAGTACATTTGGAAAAGTTCATAGGGGGGTAGGATGTTTAGTTTACACAAAATTTGATGAGCAGCAGTGGCAGAGGTGGGATATATTATGACAGAAAGAAATTTGGGAAAGAGATTAGGAGATTGTTCAGTAAATGCTTATAATAATTTTGACCTGCTACTCAAAAAACAGAGTCATTGCGGGAACTCAGTTGTTCCACAAGCCATGATCCCTCTAAGAGTTTAAGGACTGAAGTGTGCATGGAGGTGGGCAATCAGCAGAACCACTTAAGAGACTGGGGTCATTCCTACTAGGTGTGTATGTCCCTGGCCTGATCCATTGTGCAACTTGTTATTTTCTACGCCATGGGAGCTGGTGGGAGATTTTAATTATGTTCTAAATCAAGGATTTTCCTGGAATGCTCATGGGTATTTAAACTATCAGAGGAGCTATAGTTTATGTATCAATCAGTCTCATGTGTCCTCGGTTGATGCATAGACAATGCTGAGGCAAAACTTTCAGTACATTACTGCTTTAGACTTAAGAGCAGGTACAATGTCTCCAGTTCAGTGCCACTGGTTGATATTAGAGGCAGGAAAAGGGGTATGTGGTGCTAGAGGACAGATTAGAGATTTGCCTTCTGAGAGGCTCCCAGTGTTTAAAAGAAAGTTAGAAGCAAATGGACTCTGTTTCTTCTTTACTCTCAAAGTATGCCAGTAGAAAGGATTTCTTTATAATCAGAAATTTTAGACAGAAATAAGAAAACTTTTTCTTTTGTCTATACCATGCTGATGTATGTGTAACTTATAGAAGACACTTTTGACTCTAAAATTCCACATTCCCAGGAATAATACTTTGTATCTCTCACATAGATACTGTAAGGTTTCATAAAATATTCACAATACTGTACAAATACAGACTACTAAGAAACATGAGCAATTAAGAAACACAAGCAATATAAATTATCTTATTTTTTTTACAGAAATCTACATTTCCTTATTACTTCATTTTAAATTAAGCATGACTTCTACAAATTTAAAGGGCATGTTTAATATTTCCTTTACAAAAAGAAAAAAATATTGGAAGAAATGCAAAATCACCTCAGATTCTCTATTCAGTTTGGAAACATATTCTATAACAAAAATACACTCTGTGCTCCCAAAGAGAATGCCAAAAGAAGGAGTAAAGCAGTCATGCTGATCCTACCTTTTGTATCAACAACAAGAGGAATAAACCTTCATGCTTTCAACCAGATTTCAATACAGGGAAGCAGCTGGGGCCTCCAATCTTCTCTCATCGCCTCAGGGTGTGACATAATTATTCAAAAAATATCAAATTGACTTTATAACTTTGGAAAGATACATCTACAAAGGAAAGAAACAGAATAAAAAATCTGTAAAGTATATTTCTCCACTTGAGCAAGCCAAATAATTCTTCCTGGTCTTGAGAATATCTCCTGTGCTTCAGGGATGGAGTATGATTTGTGTTTGAAAAAGACTGAAGTTAAGTGATGGTAGGGTATCCCTTATATTTACTTGTGTGTGCTTTTTTATTCATAGGAACACTAAGAAATAACTGAAATATTACTACATATCTATATCTAGATTCTCTAGATAGATAGAGGTTCTCTAGGTAGTTAGAGGTTCTATCTATCTAGATTCTCTAGATAGATAGAAAATTGTATCAGATGCAAGTGTAAATAAAAGTTACACTTGCATCTGATACAATTTTCAAGGCTATTAAAATAATTTATTCAAATCATTTTTTAAGTCTATGTCAAATCACATCTGTGGAATAATGTGATCTGACTAAAACTGTGGTTCTTTCAGTGGTTTGCATGCAAAGAATGCCTTTCAGAAAGCAAGTGCCCTCATTTTTACATTCTAAGCTTCACAAATTTTAAGTGTACTAATTACAGTCCATAGACCCTAATGGAAGAAAGTAAGCTCTTTCTCTGGATAAGATGCTCAATTAAAAAATCCCCTCCCCATAACACCTGTTGATTCAAGTGTGAGAACTTGTATTTCACAGCCATTTGCATCCGTGAATAAGATTATTAAAAGAATACCACCCTCTTCCATTTGCACTGTCACTTCCTCAAATGTTGAGTGACTTACATGAGAAAATTCTGTTTATAGCCTCAAATAATTTAATACTGCCCTCTAGAGGCATTATAATAGCATACATTTGCTCCTTGTGGTGTGGTTTTTTAAAATTTATTTCCTTAAATTTAAAAGCAACTTTTTGAAAACACACAAAAGATTAATTAACATAAAGATTTTCTAAAAGTTATATCTATTTAAAATGTTTTGAAGGTATCACATTATGTTTAAAAAATAATAAAATTTAATAGATTAATATTTCCTCTAAAATTAATATTGTAAAAACTTATAAATCATTAACAAGGTGGCAATGTGTACGTGGGAGTCCCCCAGGTGCTATGGTGTTTCTGTGAACTCCTAAAGCACATGAAGAGGAGTAGTCAGTATTACAAATCCCACCCTCCAAAAATGCCTTAATTGAAATCAAGAGTTTAAAAAACAAGAAATATTTATTTCCCTCTAAGAAAAAAGTAAAGCAGCAAAGTCAGAACATGAACTTCAAGACATGAATAAAAAGCAATTCACTTAAAATAAGAGTCATTAAAGAAGAAGAATTTTTAGGTGTAGATAAATAGATTAAGGAAAATAAATTTGGCTTTACCATAACAGCAGTTATGGAATACATTCAAAGAGAACAGGATATTTAGATATTTGGGAGTTCTGTGAGGGAAAAATTCAAGTAGCAAAAATTGAAAGAAATTTGAAAACTAAGAACCATTAAAGAGCTTTGCCAAGAAATACCTGGTGATCTGAGAATTCATGAGGTTCTTATTTTCAAAGAAAACCTCCGTTTCCCGCATAGACCTGAAAGAAGAAATTTTACTTTACAATTTATAACTAGTGTTAGGAAATAATGTGTATTCCCTGTTGTCTTTCTTGTTGACACCCAGAAAGCTATTTGGAATAAAATTCAGTGTCTGTTTCCTCCAATAAGAGTGAATTTCTTAAGTGTTTCTATTGAAAATATCATTATCAATAAAAACTAATAAATACTAAGTCTACCATATTACATAGCAATTTTAAACAAAAGAAAATGCTACCTGAAAAAAAAAACTTCACAATTTATCTTTAAAATAAATTATTTCCACTTATTTTTTATCTTGTTTGCACTGACCCAATCCCATAATCTGGAAATCTATAATTTTTATATACCAGTAAATGTTGTGCACCGATTTGATGTATAATTACAAAAACAAGTATTCAGAGTTTAATTTAGTTAAATTTAAGCTATTTAAGCTAAATACAGGTACTTATTGAAGAAACTCTACATTTGCAAATAACTTCTTACTCATATAAAGGTTAAAAATATTTATAACTTATAATTTAAATTACAAACAGGCCAGGCAGAGGGACCCCAGTGGTGCACTAATTTGTGCACTGGGCCTCTAGTACTCAAATAAATACCCAAGGTTCATCAGTCTCAATAAGGAACATTTACATAAATAAAGAATACAAAAGTATGTGCATACATTTATGAGTTATATATGGAACAGGCTCCAACTCCTGGCTCTTACCACTTAGTCCAGCATATTAAAAATACACACTTTTTGAAAGTTAAAATGTTTTTAGGTTACTTTTTTAACTTACAGGAAAATAAATATTTAAGAGAGGCTTTCAGATATTCAGAGGGAAGGCTTATATATTTTAAAAAATAGTTATTCAATTTACCAGAGATAATAAAACAGCTGTTTTTTTCCTTCCGTGGCTGTCACAATAATTACAAACACACACACACACACACACACACACACAAACACCTTTGTCTTCAATATATCTTTCTGTGTTGCTACACTGTCTAGGAGGTTTTTCTTTTTTTAAAATCACATTATAATGAAATAATAATCAGTCTCTATTTTAAGAGTTCAATCTCTATTACCACTTATTTAAGATAAAATAGATACTATATAATAAATGGGAACTAAATTTTAAAATGTAGGAGTTTTATCATCTGTCTATTACTGCTAACCAAATGTGAATTCCTACTGAGACTTTCACTGCCTGTAGAAAGAAAGGTGTAGTTTATGCATTTTAAAAGTTGCATAACTTCTTTTTTAAAAAGTTGTTTTTGTAGCCAAAAATAAAGCTCAATTCAATCTCAAATTCTTATTTAAAGGGTAGTTCTGAATTTCCAGCAGCTTAATAGATATTTTCTACTGAATGCTCTATATTATCTAAAACTAAATTTAGTTTTGAATTCTTAAAATTAACTTTATTCCCTAATTGACATGTTTTCAAATAAGAGGTCCATTATTTTATTTATCCAGGCCTAAATACTCAGGGCAATCATTGTTTCATTCTTTAATGTTTTCATCTTCTGTATTTAATTAGACACTAAAGCGATCAATTATTTTTCATACTTTTCTCACCTGAACCCTTTCTTTTCATAATCATGAGCTTTCTATCCCTCATTGCTTCACAGTAGGACCCACAATTCATTTCCTTATTTTTAGTCTCTTTCTCCTCCAACAGATTATATGTATTGCCATAAGATCAAGGTCAATGTCACCAAGCCACTACTTCCCATTTGCAGAATGATTGTGAAAATTGTCACTTAAGACCCTTGTAGTCCAATTCCAACCTGCCTTACTCAGCTTCAATTTTATATAAATATTTCTCTAACTAGATTTGGATACTCAAATCAACTTACTACAATATTTTTGTGGTAAATTCTTATGTAAAAGTGAGGAGACTGAGGGAAGCTAGGTAGACAGGGACAGGGACCATGGGGGAGGGAGGAAGTAAAACTAGGCAGAGTTACTAAGGCACCCCAACTGGGCAGGAAAGAAAGGGTATGCACACCAGAGGCATGAACTTTAAAATGTATGGGTATTGCTAAGACAGGCAGCATGCAAATAGCCAATCACAAGGCAGTAAGGCATATAAACCAATCCCAAGGATATTGCTAAGGCAGAATTCTTTGAAAAGACCATTAGAAACAAGCAAGACTGTACCCACCCCTTAAATTAAAAAGTGTGCACTTCCTCTCAATTTCTCTCTCTCTCTCTCTCTCTCTCTCTCTCTCTCTCTCTCTCTCTCTCTCTCTCTCTCTCTCTCTCTCTTCTCTCCTGCACTTTCCTGATGTTCATTCCTGTCACGGGGAAGCACAGCCCTGTGCCCACATAGCTTATTACCAGGTGGGCCTCCACACATGGACTAACAGACTTTAATTAGCTTGGATGCTAAACTACCCCTGACTGCAACATGGAAGGGAAGCTCAGGATGCTGGCCTGCTCCTAGAACCCCAGCTACACCTTTTCCAAGACTGGCTTCTCCCAATAAACTTCGCTCCTGTTCATTGTTTTAGTCCACAACTTCATTCTTTGCTTTTCCTGAGACAAGAACTCGAACTCAAACAACACCCACATTTTGGGGTACCAAAAGGACTACATCAGCTAGCATAATTTCAGTTGTTAGCAACTGCGTGCCCTTCTCAAAAGTTATTTCAATAGTCAGTGGTTTATTATCTCACATAAAAATTCTTCACTTGTTTCCCCTATGGTTCTTTCACAGGTCAGTAACATTAAAGACATAAGTCCTTTCCAACTTTCTGCTGAACCACGCTTAATACAGTAACTAAACACCTAACATATTAGACTTGTGTCGGGCTCCATCTCTAAATCAGTTACTTGGTAAGAAGACTGAGATCACTATTAATGGTTTAGACAAATCCATGTTATTTTTGCCTTTTTAATTTGTTCTTCTGGGGAAATAATGCATGGACTCAAAGCTTTAGGTAAAATTTTGAAATAACAAACTTCTATTCCAAATAATAGTCATGTTAAAGACTACCCACTGCTTTGGACTCCCTTCCTACATGCTGATCACTGCCATGTGAATCAGGATGTCCACTTGCATATCTCTAGCCTGCTTAAAGTATCTGTGGAAGAATGAACTCTGACAAGAGGACCGAAAATATAAAACCTACAGCCTCAAGCCTCACTTCAAGTATTACTGAAGGCAATTTACATTAATATCCCAAATCTCTGCCGTACCCTCATTTCTTTGACTTGCTAGTGGACCTCTCTTTTCTGAGTTTTTCTTCTTTCATTTTCATATTTCTTTGCCTGCTAAGCTCCCTTCACAAATCAAACTGTTTGTTGGACATTGTTGTCTCCAGTGTGAGAAGCTAGGACTGAAGGGTATTTCACTGGGCCAGATACTTCATTGGTAATTCACAAGCAATTGCAGAAGCCAATTGGATGTTACTGGCACTGAAAATTCATCGATGCCACCATCTCAGAGTGAGAAGCAGCATTCTCAGTCTTTGCATTAAATTTCATCAAGGACTGTCCCACAGCAAAGAGATCTATATCCCAAAGATCCGTAGCCCTTCTAATCCACAGACAAAGCCATTTCCCAAGACCCATAAATGTCGGAGCCATGATGAGCTCTGCTGTCCCCAAGCTGCTCTGTCAGAACCAGCACTCCCCTCTCAGGGACAGGCCTTGGCCCTGGGCTCGCTACATCTGTCCTCGTATGCAGGATATTTTACCTTTATAAAAACCTAACTGTAAATAATGGTGCAGTGTAACCTGAACTTCTCACTAACAAGGTTCAAATTCAGCTCAACCTCACATGTGACCCTGGGTAAATACTGTTCCAAAGCCTCAGTCTCTGTATATGATAACAAGGAGTAATACTTTCCTCACAGAGTTGTCAGAATTGCCTACTGTTTCTAATATAGGTTCTAGCATAGTCTAAGAACAAAATTTTATATTTTTTGTCCTAGTAGCTTTGCAAATGCCAATGAAGTACACAGATGCAAGAGCGTGTAAAGAGAAAACAGGGCTGTGTCTGACCTTTTGTACAAAAGCCTTCGGTTCTGTGTACCTGACCAGGACTATGCCTAAGATGTGCAAATAAGTGGCATTAGTTACAAATCAGTTTCAATGATTAATTAAAATTTTAATTCTACTGGCAGATTGGTTAATAGGCACTATAATATAGGGTCATTTGAAAGTAGAAATAAACTAAGAAAACTTAAGCAATCTAAAATCAATATATTAAACTTTGTTGACCGCTGTGTTATCTTTAAAAAATGTATATTGAAATAGCAGCTACTCACAGAAATTAAGAAATTATTAACAATTAAATGTGAATTCACCAAAACCTTTTATCATTCTTTTACACCATACTAGAGGCCTGGTGCATGAAATTTGTGCACGGGGGGGGGGGGGCGGGGGGGTGGTGTTATGTGTCCTTCAGCAGAGCCTGCACCCTCTCCAATCTGGGACATCCCTCTCACAATCCAGGACTGCTGGCTCCCAACCTCTCACCTGCCTGCCTGCCTGATTGCCCCTAACCACTTCTGCCTGCCAGCCTGATTGATGCCTAACTGCTCCCCTGCCAGCTGGATTGCCCCTAATTGCCCTCTCCTGCCAGCCTGGTCACCCCTAACTGCCCTCCCCTGCCAGCCTGGTCACCCCGAACTGCCCTCCCTTGCCAACCTGGTCGCCCCTAATTGCCCTCCCCTGCTGTCCTGGTTGCCCCCAACTGCCCTCTCCTACAGGCCTGGTACCCACAACTTCCCTCTCCTGCCAGCCTGGTCACCCCCAACTGCCCCTCCCCTGCAGGCCTGTTCCCCCCCAACTGCCCTCCCCTGCAGGCCTGGGTGCCCCCCAACTGCCCTCCCCTGCCAGCCTGGGTCCATCCCAACTGCCCTCCCTTGCAGGCCTGATCACCCATAACTGCCCTCCCCTGCTGGCCATCTTGTGGTTGCCATCTTGTGTCCACATGGGGGTGGCCATCTTGTGTGTTGGAGTGATGGTCAATTTGCATATTGCTCTGTTATTAGATAGGATGCACTTACACACACACACACACACACACACACACACACACACCTGAATTAAACTCCGTCACTACCACATGACCTAGACAAGTTAGTTAGTTTTTTAAGAAATGATAGGAACATATTTTAAAAGTTGCTTTTAAATTATTATTAATATTGTTGTTGTTATTGTGATAGAAAGCCTAGAACTTGGAATAAAGAAACTGTTTCACTTACACTCTCTTGTTTGAACACCATGACATGTGACATGTGACACATCTAACTTATTTACTACATCTAACTTATTTACTAATTAATAGTGTTATTTTTTGTGTATCTAGTTTTCTAGTTTGTCACAAATTCCAAAAAGTCAAAAAACCTATTAAACTCTAGAAATAACAAACAAAAACAACAAGAGAGAAAATAATCACTGTGTATATATACAGTGTGTGTGTGTGTGTGTGTGTGTGTGTGTGTGTGTGTGTGTGTATGTGTGCGCGCGCGCGCGCGCGCCATCATATGGACTGAAGAACTCTTGCAGATATAGAAAAATTATGCTTTGGAAACATGTAAAATATAAGGCAAGCTAGAGAGATTCCACTGGAAACAGGATTTATCTGTCAACTGCCTTTATCAGAAAGGGGGTAGGTGTGAAATGTATATATTTGCAGCCATTCTGTGATTGGTCCCCAAAATGAGAAAGTCAGTATCTTTTAATGCAAGAGCAATGCTTGATTCTATTTTCCAGAGAACTTTTTCAAAAAAAATATTGTCCAATTCTTATATATTTGCCATTACAGTCAAACCTCAGTTCTTGAACGTCTCCCATATCAAACAATTCAGTTCTCAACCAAGTTGTTCATGGAAACAAATGTCTTGGTTGTCAAACAAAACTTTGGTTCTTGACCAGACAGCCCTTTCATGCTGATACCCATATGCTCACTCATGCGTCTCTCAAATGATAAACAGGGGAAAGAATACAGGAGTATGAATCAGTTTACTGCTAAACCTCATGTTGTTAACATCTCAGAAAATTGTGCTGTGAATATTTTCATTTGTTTTTTGTGTGTGTTTTTTTGCTTTTGTTGCTGCTTATTATTAAATATGTTCAGTAAGTCACTATGCATTCTAAGGTTAGTGATAGCAGCAAAGTGGAAAGGAAAATTGTGAGAACAATGATAGAGCTTCAAAAAGAAATGACTGTAAAGTCTGATAGAGGTCTGATATGGCTACTGAGTGTGGCATGGTGAAATAGACAATTAGCACAATTTTAAAACATAAGAGGCCATCAAGAGTGCTGATGCTGCTAAGTGTGTGAAAGTGCTAACGAAACAATGATCACAGGCAATTGAGAAAAGTTAAAACAGAGAATCATTTGTGGGTCTGGAACAGATTACTTCAATTTACATCATTTCTAATGGGGAAAAATGATTCCATTCTCAAACAAATCACTTCTCAACCAGACTTACAGAACAAATTAAATTCAAGAACTGAAGTTCCACTGTAGTTATTTATTTGATGATATATGGATTGCACTGCCCTACCATTCAGTATATTCAAAATAAATACTACTTTATCCTCAACATTGAACAATATTACTTCTGCGCAATTTAATTAACTGCTACAAAACAGATACTTGTTTATATCTGTTTGGCTCTGCTGTATAAATTAATTTCACTTGAAAAAATAAGTGTAAGAGATGTGTTTAAATGTTAACCTTCCATACCTTGTTAAAGTATTTTAAAATGTGTTAAATATAATATTAGTGCTTTCATATCTTAAGAACCTAAAAGCAAGCTCTCATAATATTTGCCAAATTAATAAGGCTTTAAAGAAATATATACTATTTTCCAATATAATCACAGAGACATATTTATGCAGCATCACACTTTAAAATGCCCTCAATTGATTTTTCCACAGGGCTTGCTTGTCACAGAGCTTTGTTAACCTACTCACTACAATACACTATATCAGACAACTTTGCCTTGCATTGTCAATTAGAAAAAAACACACAGTAATAACCAAAATAGTTTGCCTTCCAAATTCTTAGCTGCCCCAATGCTGAAAGCAAATGATGTGTAGAAAAGAAAAACCCTCATAACTCCTTGCCTGATAAATGAGTAGGGAGCATTTGACAGATCAGAACGAGATGAAGCAGCCTAAAACATTTGGCACAATGTGCATCTGGCATACAGAGACTGCCTGTCAAATGCCTATGACTCCATACAGCAGCTAGGGACCCTATGGAGCAGCAGATGGGCCATTAAGGTAGTATTAATGTAGATGCCATCAGTTTTCAGTTCTGACTGGGACATACTCTTTAGAACTATGAGCAGCTGCTGCCATTTATTGTGACAGCTTCCTGCTAACTTTTGCCAACTGGCACAATCTGACTCTTTGTACCTGAGCTATTAAATGTGTGACTTCCACCATTTTATTCCTCCAGAGAACGCTTTTAATAATCCTCTGAAGAAGGAATGAAGCATTTATCACCAAAGTGAATATACATACCATGCAGTTCTATTGTACAAGACTCCTGCCAGTGTACTTTATAGGCCTTATATTAATACATTCTTATTAAAACTATGCATAGATCTTTTCCTATGTACAGAAATGCTAAACTTAAAATGACCAATCATACTCATTCTAAACCTTTAATGTAATATAGAAGTTAACCATGAACTAACTGGAACCTTTTCTCTCCTGAAATATTATTTCCCTAATGAGCAAAATAATAAAAAAAAAACACTGTCATATGAAATGCAGTAGTAAGTTAATAAACCAAAAATAAGTGATTTCATGGCTCTCTAAGTGTAAGTAAATATTTTCATTTCAAAACGTTCAGATACACCTGGTGTTTTTATCTAATATGTATAAAGAAATTTTAGGTGTATGAATGGATTTTGAAGCACTGTATCTGAATAATGTCTCTACTACAGAGTGTGAACAATGCATTATAAATGATGGTAATTGTGTATTTATCACATGTAAAATAATTTCAACAGGAAAAGCAACCAAACTATTGGCAGAAGCAGCACGCTACTGCCTTCTTTTCATCCAGCTTGACTTCTAGGGATACATGGCATCATTCGTTATTATGTCGAACAAGAAAGCTCACAGTACAGCACAGCATACGGTTTGTCAGACAATAAAAACTGCAGCAAGTCATTATAAAAATGGCTGGCAGACATTCATTATGCTGAGCTAACATCTTTTCTGCTTCAAATATCTCTACAATCTGACCAATAATCTATGTATAAGATTTCTAAACAAATCTCACCAACTCAATATTATAGTTCATAGGAAAGTCTGTGCATTTTATGTGTGTGCGTGAGCACACACACACACACCCATACACAAACACTAAGTTGTAAGGCAGTTAAACTTCCTAAATTCATATGCAGTAATGAGAATGCCTCTATCAGAATACATAGTAGAGGCAAGTTTCAAAGACATACACCTTGATAATACAGCTTTTAAAATGCTTCTTAAGATGTATGAGAGAAATGGTACAGAAATAACATTTAAGATGTCCCATTTTATACGTAAAGGAAATATGTGAAATAATGGTGGTGCAAATAGGCCAAAGAATAGTCAAAGGCATGGCATGTAGATGTCAAGTCACTCTCCATGACTCCCAAGTTTTCTTCCATGAACAAACCTATAACATTTGACAGAATTCCAGAAGTTCCATTTACTCTGTGTGTGTGTGTGTGCGTGTATGTGTGTGGGTGTATGGGTGTGTGGGTGTGTACCTATGCCTTTATTTGCCTTTACATATTATTTCCAAAGGAATTGAAAGGTATTTACTTCTGGGAAACTCCAAAGAGTGAAACATTATATTGTGAAAATGTACCTAAAGAACAATATCACTGAAAGTCAGTATGATTTACAAGAATGCAAAGAAACTAAATTATGCTAAAATCTAGAGCCTGACTATAAAACACACATGTTCAAGTTTTGATATATTAGTTTAATCTTACTACTTGTGTTGATCTATTTAAGTTACATTGTTTTATTTCTGGGTGTTTTTGTTTGTTTGTTTTGTACATTTCAGTGGCATTTATCATTTTACCTAAGAGTACTAAAACCATAAGGCAACATGAACTCATTCTGAATGTTTAGTAGTGGTCATAAGTGATGAAGTTACTTTATGGTAGCTAACACGTGCAAGCCTTTCATAGGTTAATAAAAAGGAGTTGTATTCAACTCTGTAAAACACTGGCAAAATCTAAAACGATTTACGAATATTCTCCATTATTTACTTTGACTTGATAGCAAATTAATGGTACCACCTTAGGGCAAATATTTTGAATATAAGCTAATAAGACACTGGAAAAAAATTAACATCAAGGACTAGGTACTGCCCACATTTAGTGCCTGCAGCGGTGCTCCCTCAAAGGAGGATTTCACTGGGCTTTTGCAGGGCAGGGTACTTCTTATGGGGACACCAAGCCTAAGAGATGAAACTGTGACAAAAATGAATACATCCTTGGTGACCAGAGAGTCTGGAGAGCAATTTTTAAAGAGAAATTGCTAATTTTACAATACGGTGCTGATATAACAGTTCAGAAACTGACCCCAAAGAACTGCAGTACATGTGGATTTCCAAAGAAAACTAGGTTCAGACAGAGCTACCTGAAGTTTATATTATTAGTCTTACTTTAATGGTACCTCTTTGGAGTGGCGATTTTGTATTTTAAAAGGCGTGCTTTAATATGTTATTTTCAAGAAAAAGGTCCAAATAAAGTATTTTTTAAAAACAAAGAATAGGAATGCTATTTACCAATCCAGGATATTTAAAAATAATTCTTTATGAAATATAATTCCAAATAATAAAATGTGTCTTGATAAGAAATTTTGATTTGTTGTGATCAAGGCCAGAAAATACACTGATATTGTCAAGCCTTGCAATTTAATATGCTTGCTGAAGAACTAAAAGCAAGTGGAACTTTACCTTCCAGAATGTATCTGCAGGAATAGTTCTATAAATCATTGCAGCATCATGTGCAGTAGTGCTATAACATCAACGGATAGATGCAATGTCAAAGATATTTATCTATTAAGTTTTCAAAACACATAAGTGGTAAAAATGTTTTACTAAAAATCTGCACAGAATCTAGAATCTTCAAATATGTGCAGCATCTTTCCAGAGAAGAATCTCTTGTATTTTGAATCTGGTTCAAGCTTCTGTTTTCACTATCATCTGAATAGAAATATTTCACTGAAGTATGAAAAGCATGTTAGAGGTGAATCATAAAAACCATAAAGACAGAATATATTTTAATATTTAACATTTTTAATAAAAATAAATGAATCTCTATTGTGACTTTTCTAAAGTTAGCAGAGATGGACTGCAAATCAATGGTCTTGAAATAAATGAATTCAGTCCCTTATGCTTTAGTTTTGTAATATATAGGAACAGGAAAACTCCATTGCCCACCCTAGATGTTTGTAATAAGTTAAGATCATATGACATCTGAATATATAACATGATAGATTGAGGGTCAATAATTTTGCAAGTGCCAAAGTATACAATATATCCACACCCAATCAACAAATAGGTGTTGTTGATTTTAACAAAAACATGCAAAAGATACAATTTTAAAATACCTGCTTATTTCTATCAGTGCATATTTTACAAATTTCAAAAGTATATAAATATCCCCTGTGATTCAGCTAAAGCAAACAGAAATAATTAGAATGGTGGTAGCTGAATTATTAGATATTTAGTTAGCAAGAACAGTATACTCCAAGTGCAAAAAGTTCCATTGGTAGTGATTTCTAAGAAAATTAATAAGGTTACAATGCCTGTTTCTTTTTTTCCTTTTAAAATCCATGGGAATAGTTTATCTAGAAATGTGTTATTAAAAACATACAGGAACCTTAAATTAAAGCAAAATTATACCCATCTGTATGATCTTACTTTGCTCTACACTCTTACAAGATAAGCACAAAAGTAAAAATTTCCCAATACACATGAAGATATTAGTTATGATACTGATTACTCTTGAATTAAAAAACTAAACTCTTAGTCTTTGAATGATTTTCCTTATTCACAAACAACCACAGGGCACACCAAGCACCAAATGCAGATAAAAAGAGATAAATTGAGATCCATACCAATCTCCTTTCACTACACTTTCTCTCTTCCCATCCCTCTCTTTTATACTTCTGCTTACATCTCACTTCCTCTTGAAACCTTTGCAAACCATCTTCACTAGTTTTAATTCAATTTAATTCAATGATATAAAGAAAAAAATTACTTAGTCTAGAATCACTCTGTTCTTAATTCCTGGATATCAGGGGGCGGGGGAAATAAGAAATAAAGAGGCTAATTTTAAAGTTTAAACTAAGTCATGGTTTACCTCTTCTATATAAGGACCACTTATTGTCTCGAGTAACAATTTTCAGTCCCTCAGCCTCTCCACTCCATGTTTTTCTTTGTAAAATTAAGTCCAGGTGTGTGGCAAAAGCATCTGGGACCTAAGGGGAGCAGGGAAGTGTCAGGCCCTCAGGTGAAACGTCCACTGTCTCTGCCCATCTCTAAATGTACATAGGTCCTGCTTGCCTTGGAGGAGAAGAGTCTGATGGCATAATAATCTAATCTGACCACTTAGTCTCTGTGAAGAGGCAGCATTCCCCTACAATTAGGCCATCTAAATGTCAAGGCACAACTAGGCTCATGCTGGTGCTACAAGAATTCTCTCATTTAACCTTGAAAGATCTAATTTGTAACCGTCCCATAGCAAGATCCTTCTGGTGACCCCCCTTATGAGCCAGGTTTCTCCTGTGATAATGTTGCATAACATACTCCTCCCCCACCCTTCAGTGTCCCACAAAAACAAACATTTACTTTCTTGCTCAAAGGTTTGAGGCTTGGCTTGGGTGGCTCTACTTCAGGCTACAAGTTTGGTTCAGGTCTTTTTCACATGTTTTATTATTGTTATAATAATTATTATTATTTTTATAAACATCACTGGCTAGTGTAGAATCTTTTCATGATGGATAGATGAAGAGCAATAGGGGTGAATGGAAATACGCCAGGCTTTTTAAGACCATGGCTCAGAAGTAGCATTTGTCACTTCTGCCTAGAGCCCATTGACCAAAAAAAATATTATATGGCCAAGTCAAAATCAATAGAGGTGAGGTGAATAATCCACATATTTTTTGGCAGAAGCACTGAAAACTTACATATTAGAAGGCATGAATGTATACTTCTTTGACAGAAACCACTGATGTATTAGGAACAATAATCTGATTCACCCTACCTCCTCTGGAAATCTCGCTAGACGTATTGCTCTCTGGTTCTTGGTCTTGTCTATGTCCCACTAAGTAAGCCAGAGCATCTTATTACCTGACCACAAAGAACTGCCATGTTGATGTAAACTGAGTCACTGCCTCCCTCTCCACACATCTATTGAATCCTGCTTCCCCGCTCTACATCTAAGACAAGAGACAGGCTGGCTGATTCTTTTTCTCTGTTTGTATTCTTCACAGCTTTGAATAATCCTGCACCAGAAGATAAGAAATTTCTACTCTATAATATCCTCTCTCTTTTTAACTCCCACTTCCTGGGAAACAATAACTGGTAAAGAATGATATTTTCTTTATGTATTAGATGAATTGTATGACTTAGTGTGGGAACCATGCCAGGTCCCTGGATAGTCAAGGCTGGTGGGAGCACAGAGGCCTTGTTATCAATACACCAGAATGACCAGAGGCCGCTCTGGACATGTGCCTAAATGGGATGTTCAAGGACGCTGATCCTGGGAATCCTAATCAGGCCAAGATACCATGAGGGGGTGCAAGGACACATGGTACACTGTGCCCTTCAGTAGCCAATATGGTTGATGTAACTATTAGCATGAAGCCATCTTTGTCTAAATGGTATAAAAGTAGGTTACTGACCAGCCTAGTTGGCTGAGGCAGGAGTGAGAAGAAGTCTGCTGGAGTATGGCGAGAGAGCAGCTAGGACCAAGTGTGTGAAGAAGTCTGCTAGAGAAAGCAGCTGGCAGGAGAGACAGGAGAAGCTGCTGAGCTGGAGAGCTCAGATACCGCTACAATGTGAGGCAGTGAGGCAATAAAGACTCATTCTTACACACCCGCAACCTCTCATGGCTTCTCCGTCTAAGACCTGGCGTCCTAGGAGGCCCAGCCCCAGGCAGAGGGGCTCGAACCCAATACCGGTTACTAGTGAGCAGAGGACAAAGGAGGAACTTGGACTAAGTTCCCAACAGTTCTACAGTGGGCAGGGTTTAAGCAAGAACAGCCCTGGCATAGTCAGATAGGAGAATTTAGAAGAATACATGGACTCACAGCCACTCAGAGATACGCAGAGCACCAGAGCTCGTGAAGGGCTCCTGCTGCGTGCCCTGATACTTAGTATTTGAATTCTATGATTCAGTATTTGAATCCTCCAGAATCAAAAACTAAATGAAAAAGAAGTAAAAAGGGGGAATTAAGAAAACTTTCCCTCAAGATAGTAAGGCTAGCAACCAAACTTGTAATATTTTTGAATATCAGAAGCCAAATATCAACCAAGTGTTTCTCATTACATTTTCTTACAAAACATACTTATTTCTCTTTAGACATTGAATGACAAGGTTGAAGGTTACGTTTTCTAGAAAGTAAAACAAAAAAGCACATTAATTTTTATTTCCATTGTGCAAATGGAAGAAAGAAAGGTAGAATGGAGAAATGACTCCAGGAGCCCAAGTAAGGCAATATATAGGAAAGAATAGAATCATTTAGATCAGAGAAGACAGGTTTTAAAAAATGAATAAAAACAAAATGAAATTTACCTTAATCCATATTTGTGACAACAAACTCACACACATTTAAAAACAGAGAGCAGTGAAAATGCTCTGTATGATACTGTAATGATGTGTACCTGTCATTATACATTTGTCCAAATCCATAAAATTACAACAAGAGTGAACCCTAAGGTAAAGTACAGACTTTGGGTGATAATGATAGGGATAATGTAGATTCATCAATTGTAACAAATGTACCAATATGTTCTAAAAAAATAATTCAGGGAGAGAATGAGAGATCATGTCCTTAAGACCAAGATAAAAAAATAATAATGAGCCTCACCCATCAGTCCAAGGATCTATAAATAATGGGTTGTGCTTTGTATTCTCAACACTCAAAACTTCAGGCTTGTTTTGAAGGAAGATAATTATGTAGAGATCTTTAGAGAGTACACTCAATTTCCCTGGTTATGAAAAGCATAGTACTGGGAAGCATTACCAAGAGAGAACACCCTGATCTGGTTTATAACAATATGTATGAGTAAAGTACAAAGTAATTCTGTTAGAAGAAGAATATTTTTAAAATACACCTACCGAAATACACAAAATATTTCTTTTCACTACCTTTGAAATAGTAGGAGTTAATTTTATTCAAAATATTGGTATTTTAACTAATTTCCATTTCCATTTATACTATGTATACTATGTGATGCTGGTAATAATTTGCTTATGATTAGCTTAAAAAGCACCTATTGATAATCCTATATAATAAAAGCCTAATATGCAAATCAACCGAACAGCGGCACAACCAGTAGAATGACCGGTTGCTATGAGGCGCACTGATCACCAGGGGGCAGACACTCAACGCAGGAGCTTCCCCCAGTCTGCAGGCCCCAGGACAGCCAACGCGGGTGCCAGTGGAGGTCCTCCCAGATAGCCCTGCCAGTCACCCTACAGAGGGAGGCAAACTGCGGCCGTGGAGGGGAGTGGGACCAGCCAGTGAGCAGGCCGGCACCACCCTGCAATTGCCCCGATGGTTACCTCCCACAGAGGGGGTGATGCCAGTGAGCAGGTAGCGCCAGGCCAGCCAAGACGGGTTCCAGCAGGGACCAACAAATCACCCCGCTGGTTGCCCCACAGATTGGCCCTGATCACCAGCCAGGCCTAGGGACCCTACCCATGCACAAATTTCATGCACCAGGCCTCTAGTCTATCTATAATAATAAAAGCATAATATGCTAATTAGACCAGATGACCTTCCGGACGAAGCCGAGGCAGCGGGGGCCCAGGAAGAGGAGGCAGAGGCCGCAGCAGGTGGGAGCTGAGGCAGCTGCCACAGTGGCAGGGGCCGAATCCCTTGCACAAATTTTGTGCATCAGGCCTCTAGTATATATATATAAGCCTAAGTGGCCATTACAGTGAATTGACTGGAATGACCAGAATGAGTCACTATGATGCGCTCTGACCACCAGGGGGCAGACTTTCAATGCAGGAGCTTCCCCCTGGTGGTCAGTGCACTCCCACAGGGGGAGCACCGCTCAGCCAGAAGCCAGGCTCACGGCTGGAGAGCGCGGCTGTGGCAGTGGGAGCCTCTCCTGACTCCGTGGCACCATTACCAAGCAGCGGCAGCACTACCAAGCAGCGGCAGCAGGCGCAGCAGGCTGGGATGAGCGCCGGTGGCACAGCACACTGCAGGGATCAGGCCTAAACCCACAGTCGGACATTCTCTAAGGGGTCTCGGACTGTGAGGACTGCGAGGAGAAAGAAAATTAATACCTGGGTGCATTAGAGGGAAACTACAAAAAGAACAAAGGCAGAGAACATCTTAAAAGTAGTCAGAAGAAAACTGGCAGTCAGACATCGCCTGACAGGTCCCTGATTGCAAGAGGGTGCAGGCCGGGATGAGGGAACCCCCAACTTCCAGTGCAAGAATTTTGTACACTGGGCCTCTAGTTAAGTATATTTTGATAAGATGATTAATACAGAAGGATGCACTATGAATATTTGAGATAATATATGTTATAAACATTTGTACCGATATATACGTACACATATATAATCGATTTAAATATTACTAATTTCACAATAAAGAACTATTTTTTTAAACACTTGCCATCCAACATTATGTTCTCATTTTAGAGGCAAGGAGACCTAACTATTTTCAACAGGCCACAGACAATCCAGTCTGTGATATGTTGTCTGCCTACTAATCTTTCCTCAAATAGGCAATACATTTTATTTTTAAAACTAGAGGCCTGATGCACAAAATTTGTGCAAGAGTAGGCCCTCACAGCCCCAGCTTCCTCAGCCCTCATAGCACCTGCTTCATCCGGAAGGTCGTCTGGAAGGTCGTCTAGACAGTCATTCCACTGTTTGGTCAGTCGGTCGATTTGCATATTACACTTTTATTATTATAGATGGATTATTCCAAAATACTCAAGAATACATCAGTCATTAAAATATGAGTAAATTTTACATCAGTTTTAAATTTTAAATAAATCTATGTATTTTTCAAAAGTTATTTTTCATAAAATTATTTTTGGCATTAATAAAAATGTACCATTAAAAAAACAGAGACTTAAGTATATAGACAGCAATCTATCTTAAAATCTATTTTTTGCTTATTTCCAAGTAATAAAAATTTTTATCATAACCCTTAATATTTGTTTTAAAGATGTATACTCCAGAAAATTTCTCCAGAATTTTAGCATGTATCTAGATAGCCATGTATTTAAATGATGGGACTTATTCTCTCTAAGAAAGCTTCCTAATTTTAAAATTTTTTTCTCTCCCCCAGCCAGTGTACTTTTAATATGTATTAGAAATTTATTACATATTACAGCTTTACTAGTTATATCACTGCTCCGTCAACTCATTATAATAGAAAAAAAATCCATGTTTTATAGAGCATTTTTTATGTGCTAGAGACTGTCAAATGCTTAATATGGCTTATCTACTTTAATCCTCATAAAGACCTTATGAAATAGATAAACAAAAAAATGTGAATAGTTGCACCATTTTGAAGTATATATTTTTTTTAATTCTTCAGTGAGGTTTCAAAGCCAATGTCTTAGTGGTCAAGGAGGGAAATCTGGGGAACACCTGTGGAGGGAAGAAAGAGGAGAGACACTAAGATGATAAAAATATTATTCTCAGAGAATAGCTAATAACAACGTGGCCTCAGTGGGAAAGGCTTTCTGCCTTCTCTGCTGACATTCAAGAGGTTGTAATGGCAACACATATGTATCTCAGCATTGTTATCTAGATTTTGTCCCAGAATGGCTTATCAAAATATTGCTTTCTCCATTTTATAATGTATGTGTAATAAAGTAAAATAAACTTTAAAATATTTTCACCCTCCTAATCAGAAATCCAATGAGATATGATTCTACTATTTATGAAAAAAGAGGATGTCTATCCTGCTTTAAGTTAACTTCCAAATAAGGAATTTGGATAACTTCAATAACTCTCATACCCTTAGGCAGGAACAAAATTTCTGAAAAAATTAATAAGAAAATAATATCAAATTTAGACAAAGTTCAATATGCAAAAATATTTAGGGTATCTTTACCTAGAGCAGTAAAATACTGGAAAAAGATTAAATATTCACAATACCAGAATTTTTTAAATTATATATATCATAACTACTATAACATATGTAAACACATATATAAAGATATTTTAGAGTCTTAAATTCATGTAGTATTTCAATCAGTGTGAAATGGTAGGCAGAAAATTTAATATCATATAAAAATTAAAATGGTCACAATTATACAAAACAAAAAGCATAAATAAGGGACCTACATCAACATCTTTGAATAGTTATCTCTGAGTAATGGTATTTGTTTTTTCTTGAGTTTTGCTTTTGTTTATTTACTCTTGTATTTTCTACAATGAGGAATTACTACTTTATTTTTTTGGGGGGGAAAGTGCACTTAAAGTTACAAACAAGCTATCTTGATATCAAGTCCCATGTATACTTTATGAAACTAGATGCAATAACATTTTCAAATAAACAGAGCGTTTTTTCATTTTGAAAGTGGTTAGATCTTTTAAAATTTAACAAATTACTTGCTAATGACAATGATATGTTTTATTCTACTTTAGCGAATTTCAAAAAATTTAATACAAATAAATTTTAATAATTCTAATAGCTTTACTTAGGATACTGTTGGAGAGGAATAAATATAATCGGAATATATTTAAATAGCTATAATAAATGAAAGAATATAGGCTTTTCAATTGTACCTAGAAATGTGTAAGTTATATATTATTAAGTGCCCTATTATATCAACAGAGTAAAGTTCATTAGGAGAATATTTGAATTGGCTGGTTTTGGGTAGTGCATACTTCTCTAAATGTTAGTCTAGAAAAAGAGTCTATAAAGATAGGTCTAGGTTTAGAAGATGAATGTTGGAGTTATGTTGGCTTATCTTTACACAGTGTCTTATGTTTTCAATGATCCCCTACAATTAATATATATTATACTTATAGCAATACTTTGATATGTACAGGCTGGCTAGTTAATGAAGTTTGAAAAGTTTGGTGGCATCCCTATAGCCTATAGGTCCTAAATCTATAAGCAGAGTCTGTAGTCTTATAGTCTACAGAAAAATTGTTTTCTAAGGTAACAAATTTTTTCCCCTTAAAGGTAGTTATTTAAACCTAGCTAGAGGAGAGATTTGGGGCAATAGGAGGATCTCACTGATGAGTCAAATTATGTGATATGAGTGACCCTCACTTTTGTCTAAACATAGGGAAGAATTTAAAAGTGGAATTTATAAATATGCACATAAACCAGTCTGTTTCCCTCTAATATCTACCTCAGATTGTAGGGTTCTCATTTGCTAGTACAGTGCAAGTTGCCTAAAGTGTGTTTCATAATTGTTTCTAGGGTGTAAAAACTAATAAAAATTTTCTTGCCATTATGGAGCCATAAAAAATTAAGTAATATTTTGCCTCAGAACTCTCAATCAACATTTCACTCAGGCACTTTCAACATGCATTTCATTAAAATAGTCTAAAAGGAGTGAGCACAAAATCAGTCTAACACTGTGCTATGAAATCTATTCCTGGCCTGATGGAAAAGGCACGTTGTGTCATATAGAAGTAAGAAGGCTGCAAGGTTACTAGCCAGTCTTCTTCCTGCTATAAACAGGTGTGAATTTTGTTTTGTTTGTGACATTAAAATATTTCAATGAAATATACATCACAGATGTTGTTGATTAAAATAAACTGAGCCACAGACAAAGCAGACACAAAAGCAATGCTGCTTTTGAAGTTTGTTAACAAGTAGGCAATGTCAGTCTTTGCAAGTATAGGACTTTATAGATCAGTTTAATACATTTTCAAATGCTTTACGACTCCAGTGATTAGCATTAGAGCTAATTACTCTAAGTATTTTTTCTTCAAGGCTTACGTCCTACTTTTACTCATTCAACTGAAACAATTAGATTCACCAAGAGAAATGGGTAATGTCTTTTCAAACCATATTTCCCATAACACTTGGTTTCTTGCAGCAAATCATTAAACAATCAACAGATGCATTTAGCTTCAGTCTCTATAAAACTTCAAGCAATTATTTTGAAGGACAAAGGTGGCTTTCCCCCTTCTTTACTATCAAATATCTTCTCCTGCTCCGATTAAACACACATGTTATTACAGAAATTGCTTTACTCTGTTCAACTTGCATACTACCTTCTGTGTCAATGCCATGGAAGGTCTTGGGGTAAATAAGAGAAGCGATTTAAAATTTACTTTTTGAACAAAGATATGACTGATAGTTGATATATGCAGTAAGGAACCATTCCTGTTAATAGGGGTGAGCAGCCCCACATTTCATCACCTAGGGAACTATATGCTCCAGAGTTGACAAATTATTAGAAACCCTCCTCTCCCAGCTGCCTTTTGTTTCATCCCCAAAATATAAAGCAAGTGTACTTTAGTGACACGATTTTTTTTTCCTGGCACCTTTCCATAGCCAATTCCATTCATGCAGAAAAAGGATGAAATTCCATCATTCGAGCATGACATCTCAAAATTCAAACTTAATGAGAGCTTTGGCAGCTTCTGTCGAAGGCAGACAGTGATTAACAAAACACTTCAGAGTACAAGGCACAGCAGTGCTCAAAGAAAACAGTGATGATCTCCACTTAATTGTAGAAAAGCCCAAAGCATCTGCCAGCCGAGGAGAGCTGAAGCCATAAGGAGCTATTGCTCAGATAGGCTGTCATCTCCAGAGATCAACAACCATATGCTCAGCTCAAGCACAAACTCCAAAGAAGTTAATTTCCTGACAAAATACAGGGATAAATATGACATTCAAACAAGTGTGCTCACCCATCCTGAACACACGTTCATCTGCACGCATCAGATTTATGCATCGTTTAAACACAAGCAAATATAATTTGTTTGGAACACAAACATTGCTGCATGAGTACAGGTATAATTAATCTTTGTCTGCTCCACAGGTTCTTGTGTTCTACTGGTTAACCACGCTTTCAACAAACTTTTGATGAATGGAAAAGTCACTTGTTGCTTCATATCTAAACACACATCACATTTTTTTTCCCAAACTCCTGAAATGCAACTTACTTAAGATGAAAAATAACTATGATTTGAAAATAACTATGATTTTATAGCTATGATTTGAAGTATGTGTGTATGTGTATACATATAGTATACAATTCTATCTATCTATCATCTATCTGTCTATTTTATCTCTGAAAGCAAAGTAGAGATCTTACCAAAACCTATCTGGGATATACCCTTGCAAAGGTTTACACCTGAAAATTATATTGATAAAGTCACCAAAGAAATTGTTACTACCTATGGTAGGATATATTCTCATTGAAAGTAATTCAAGGTAAAAAAAAAAAAAAATAGCAAGAAATGGGTGTTAAACACAAGGGCTACAAAAAAGTAAAAATTCAGAGGTTGCATTCTAAAAAGGAAAAGTAAAGAATAATAAAAGAGAAACCCCCATGTCCTCCCGTCATTTGGAGGAAGAGGTGCTTTGAGGTGTTACCTCCTCACAGAATGCAACACGTAGCATCAGATGGATTAGAGTCGGCTGATTATCAACTGTGCATGTCTTGAAAGCAGGTGTTTGATTTAGCATTTGCACACTAGCCAAATGGTAGTTAATTTTTCAGAGATGAGCAACCACAGTTCTTATAAAAACTAAAGAGAAGCATCTGGTAACAAAATGCTTTCAGTAGCAAACCTAAATCTTATTTTTAAAAACGTCTAATGCCTGGCCCAAAAAATAGATTTCTCCTTTGTTTGTATCACCAGCATCTTCCAAGGTTGCACATTGAAGCTTAAATGCTGGCTTAGTTGTAATTGTAGCTACCCTCCCTATTATGAGATTACAGTGAAAAATGTCACATTGTCATGTCTATGTATAAGCTTTCTTCGAGGCTGAGTTAACTTGCTCTCTTGTAATTCTGTAATTTTGACATTATTTTGTTTTTATCATATTTAAATATTAAACATTTTTCTCCAATTATAGCATTAATTTATGATTATAATAGAGAATTTGGAAATTGTAGGCAAGAGCAAAAAAGAACAGTTCAAATCATTTTCAAAGCCACAATCACAAAACACAACAAAAACTGCTTAATTTTGATAAATTTCTTCCATATATAATATTCATACCATTGAACTCACATTAAAAATAATTTTTCATTTCCCTCATTATAGTGACATTAAAACATTTTTAAGTTACTGATTAATATTTCATTGTATAGGTGGGCTTATTTTACTATTCTCCTATTTGGAGTTTATTTAATTTTTTACCATTTGATATAGCACTATAATAAAATTCTTTATAAAATGATTTTTAAAAGTTTTTACTGGAGTTTCTAGATCAATTTATATGATTATTTTAAGACTAATTACATGTGTTATTAAATGTTCCTAAGAATATTAATGACAGTTAAATTCTTACTGGCTACACAGGAAGATTACCATTAAATGCCATCTTCATTGATAGGATTCCTTTTATTAAACCATGTTCTTGATTACTATATCAGAAAAAAAAGTGTTTTTGGTCTGGGGAACAAAACTGAATATGACAAAATTGATTAAAAACACTTTCAAAGTAAGATAGCTTAGGCAGAAGAAAATTAATAAATACATTTTAAATAAAAACTATTAAGCATATTTGTACTTTTAAAAGTAAAATATTACAGTTTTTAGTTAAATACACATTTTTTACTCTATGAATGAGAGAAGAGTGGAAATCAAAATTTATAAATAAGAGAAAACAGAAGAAGTAATGGGAAATAGTTCAGAGACAATGTAGTAAAAGAAATACTCTTGACCCATAGTATTATTTATTCCTACATCAAAAAAAAAATATATATATATATATTAAGATTTTTATATACTTTTTCAAAATTGGAATAGTTTTGCTTAAATATTCTGAACCCTAGATCTACTGCAGTAACCTTCTCCATAAACTTTCATAAAAGAAATGGTCTGAACACCACTCCTATTTCCTCAACACCATCATCTTATTTAGCTGATTCAACTTCTATCCCACTATTCTTCTGAAAACACTTTTCTAAGCACATCATTAATTTGTCTTGCTAACTTGGTGCCTTTGGTTTATTTCTTGCTTGCTTTCTCTTTTATTTGGATTTCCTTGTTTTTGAAACCATGTCTCACATATCAAATATATTCTGCCCTCTCCCATGCCTTTGTTCTTCCTTCCTCTGAATATGACTTCTCCTTCTTCTCTATCTATATTTAAACTAATTTTTAAGAACTAGTAAAATCAGCACCAGCTCCAAAAAGCCTTCTCTCATTGTCCCAACTCCAAAGAACTCATTGAACATATTTGATATTTATAACATATCACTACTAGTACTATTTTATGAATGTGTCTTAATTTTCACAATAAAATTTAAGTTGCTTGAAGGGAGAATGCCTGGGAATATTATATTTATGCATTTATTTACTTATTCATTCTTGTCCAAGAAGCCATACTACTGGCAGAGTTCAACTATCTTATAAGGACTAGATGACTCTAGTATCTCTAATAGTCTATAAGTAAAACTGTCTCCTCTACAGCCATTCCTCATTTATTCTGTGATGTTTGTCCTGCCATTCTGATATTACCATGAGCATTCTCCCATGAAATGATAAATTTAAAATATCTATTACAGTATTTAGGATATAGCAAATAGTCAATTCATTGATACTGGGTCCTATTTCTTGCTTCAATTCTCAGTCCTTATTACCACATTTTTTATGGAAATTGGCCATTTTTTAGCTTTAGATATCTGACTTATCTTCATGTTTGTAGGAATCTCTCTCCCACACTATGCTGTAGAGTCAGTTCTTCTCTAACATGACATATGTGCTCCTAAAAATTGCCATGCTATGCAAAATTATGCAATAAAATTACTAGATTTATGGGAAAAATAGGGCTAGGAGTACACCTTTAACAGTGACAAATTTTTAAAAAATTAAACCTAACAAAAATGGTAGCATCATTTTACACCTGTCAAATAGTTTTAAAAAACTTATACTACAATAAACTCCTGAGATTTTCTTAGGAGTGAATGATGCTAGGGACGTAGTATGTGAGTTATTGTGAAGTGGAGGGATGAGGATTATCTAAAGCTGAATAGACCATTATTGAACCAGATGTGGATGGTTGTGGTTCACAATACACATAGTGAAGTGAGGCAGCTGGTAGGTGTCTGAGTGTTTTTGTGAGTGGGTGGGTTTTGTTTATTCCTAAGTGGTTTAGTTCAGCTGAGTGCAGTTTTATGCATTCACCTACTCTTTTCCATACCATAACTACAGAAACATTAATTTGTGTTATGCTCAAATTGTCTCCCATTTTATCAATTGAAATTTGTGTTTTCAAATAAGTGTTTTATCAGAACTACATGCATAGACCACATTTAGAGGTGCCTTTTTATTCTTCTTAAAAATTACCAGCTTTGTGTGCAACTTAGAACAAGAACAGGATTTCCAAAAGTTTTGGGTTTAATATGTGATTCTGGCATTTGATCCTTATGAATCAGTGGGTATGCTGATACTCCCCAGATATTTGTAGGTTTAGCTGGTGCCTAGGACTTGCAGTATACAAAAGATAATCACATCATTGTATTTTAGGGTTTATGTAAAATCACATCTTCAAATAATTGTTCTCTTGAGAAATAGCTCTTGACTTTTCCTACCTCTTACTGTTAAATAGATACCCACATACCCTAACCTGCTTAGTGTTATTCAAAACAATGGGCTCAGATATACCCAACATCCACTGATTGTCAAGTGACAGTTTTACTTATTGTAAAGATCAGGAGGGCCTTAAAGTGTAAGTAAGTTGGAGGAAAACTTGACTTCTCTCAGCATGACAATTCCTGCTATCTTTCCATTGATCTCTCAATCCACACTTAATTGACTCACGGGGCATGTCCTATGATTACTTAACTGAGGAAGAAAAACACTAAATTTGATTTACAGGTGGCTTTGTACTATATGTTGACCCCAACTAAAGTGTACCTCAAGGGGAAACCTTAAAGAATAGAGAAAAGATCTCCTCTGGGATAGAATTTTATTTATATAACACATCTCATTACCTCTTTGCCTAGAAGGAGAAATAGTCTGACATAAAGCTTTATATAATACATGGCTAGCGGCTAAGATTTGGTCAGATGGTCAGAGATTCAAAGTATTTGAGGATTAATAACAAACTGGTTTAGGCAAAGCTATCCGGGCAGATCTCTGGAAATAATCTCAATGTGGGAGGATGTCTGTGTTCCTGAATGCTCATCTCCACTCTGGAAGAGGTCCTCAGTAATCAGGCTGACAAGGTATTCCTCTCTGTGAATGTCACGTAGCCTCATTTCCACAGTTACCCCTTAAGCCAGTACTTTCCTAGTGGGTTTACAAATAAAGTGTTAGCATGTCAAAGACAAGCCAGATACGAGCCCAATTAAATAGACTCTCCTTCACCCAAATTGATCTGGTTACTACCATTGTTAAGTGTCAAGATTCCAACATGATAGATGAATCTGAAGCCCTCAAATTTTGCCGAAGAACTTTAGAACTTATATCCACTTGATGGTTTGCTAAACTATTTCCATCATGGAGAGAACAGAGATTTGGCTCACTGGAAAAAAAACAACACTTTTTTTTCTAAATTTGGATTTTCCTTATCTATCTACCATGCTTCTGCCAGAAATATCATCTGGTTACTTACTGGATGTCTCATTTGTCATCATCAAGGAATATGCTTCATAATTAAAGAAGTAGAGAAAGGAGTGATGCTTACTAGTTTCCCTCGTCTTATGATATCCATTACCCAGCAATAACAAAGTTATACAGAATTGAAAGTTGGAAGATTAAATACAATGGAATCAGTAGGTAGACAATTCCTTGAGCTCTTGAATTGCTGTCCTACATGATGAAGTCTTTGCTCTGAACTGATAACATTGCTGGTATATGGAAAAATGAATTGATATCTACTGAGAAGGGAAAGACTGCAGAAGGAGGATGTAGAGTAGAGACATTCAGGATTTGTTTTGGCATTTGAATTTCAATGCCTATTAGAGATCAAAGTGGAGACTAAGGGAAAAGAGGTCTGGGAAGGATGTATTTATATAAGAGCCACCAAAAAATGCATGGTATTTAAAGCCAGAAGAATAAATAAACTCACCTAGGAAGTGAAAGTTGACAAAAAATGAGAAGAGGTCTTTGACCATGGCTCTCCAGAACCAGCCAAAGGGACTGAAATAAGCAGTCACTAGGAAGGACAACCAAGAGGATGGTGTCTTATAAACTAACTAGGAAAGCAGTTCCAAGAAGAAGAGGCTGATAAATTATATTGCTGTAAAGTCAGGTTGTAAAGCAATCACTACATTTTGCAACCTGGAGGTCCCTGATGCCTATGACAACAGCTGTTTAGTGAATTGACAGGAGCAAAAGCCTGATTGGAATGGGTTCAAACGCGTTTGGGAGAACTCTGGATAACGAGTAAATATAGGATTTTTAAGGAACTTTACTGGAAAGGAAATGAGTTGGGCATAAAAACAAGGATAAAGTGTTATTCCATGACAACCAAGGGAAAGGCAGACTCCGATACATATTTGCAATTGCACAGATAGATGTGGGAGCATGTGGAAGTTCTCTTCTGATTCTTCCCTGCTTCTATTTTCTCTGTGAAATATGTAGAAGGTCATCAGCAGGGTGTGATGATACGTAGCCGGGATAAAAAGTTTGAGGAGAAAAAAGAAAATGTGAACTAGTCTAGGACAGTGAAAGATTGTGGGAAATGGAGTAGCATTAAGGACTTGGGACCAGTCACTCCATATGATTTTTCTCTATCCTCTTTCAGCTCTTCACATGCACACATGGAGTAGGTAGAAAGCTGTTTACAAAAAGAGCTGGAAATTTGCTAAGCCACTAAAAATGTAGAGAGAGACAGGAAATGGGAAAGATGTTAGGGTATGATTATAATAATGGGCCATGTAATCTAAACCTAAGAAAGGAAGGTGAGAATCACATTGTTTCTCACCTTGCTGAAAGCACTTGAAATATTTAGTGTCTGCTCTACTCATCTGGGCTCCTAACAAACACACAGTTTCATATAGTCATTTAAGTACATTTTTGTATATCTTTTTTTTTAATTTAATAAATCTTTATTCAGATTATTACAATTGTTTTTCCGTTTTCCCCCCATAGCTCCCCTCCACCCAGTTCCCACCCCACCCTCTGCCCTTACCTCCCCACAATTGTCCTCATCCATAGGTGTACGATTTTGGTCCAGTCTCTTCCTGCATCACCCCATACCCTTTCCCCCTGAGAATTATCAGTCCACTCCCTTTCTATGCCCCTGATTCTATTATATTCACCAGTTTATTCTGTTCCTCAGATTTTTAATTCACTTGATTTTTAGGTTCACTTGTTGATAGATATGTATTTGTTGTTCATAATTTTTATCTTTACCTTTTTCTTTTTCTTCCTCTTCTTAAAGAATACCTTTCAGCATTTCATTTAATATTGGTTTGGTGGTGATGAACTCCTTTAGCTTTTTCTTATCTGTGAAGCTCTTTATCTGACCTTCCATTCTGAATAATAGCTTTGCTAGGTAGAGTAATCTTGGTTGTAGGTTCTTGCTGTTCATTGTTCATCACTTTGAATATTTCTTGCCACTCCTGTCTGGCCTGTAGTTCCTATTGAGAAATCAGCTGACAATAGTATGGGTGCTCCCTTGTAGGTAATTAACTGTTTTTCTTTTGCTGCTTTTAATATTCCCTCTTTGTCTTTTGCTCTTGGCATTTTAATTATGTGTCTTGGTGTGGTCCTCTTTGGATTCCTTTTGTTTGGGGTTCTGTGTGCTTCCTGGACTTGCAAGTCTATTTCTTTCACCAAGTGGGGGAAGTTTTCAGTCATTATTTCTTCAAATAGGTTTTCAGTATCTTGCTCTCTCTCTTCTTCTGACACCCCCATAATTCTGATGTTAGTATGCTTGAAGTTGTCCCAGAGGCTTCTTACACTACCTTCAACTTTTTGGATTCTTTTTTCTTTTTGCTTTTTCGGTTGAGTGTTTTTTGCTTCTTTGTATTTCAATTCTTTGACTTGATTCGTACGTTCCTCTAGTCTATTGTTGGGTCTCTGTATAATATTTTTTATTTCAGTCAGTGTATGTTTAATTTCTAGGTCCTTTTTCATATCTTCAAGGGTCTCATTATATTTATCAGCCTTTTCTAGGATATTCTTGAAAAGCCTTATAACTGTGGTTTTGAACTCTATATCCAGTCGTTTGTTTTCCTCCATTTCTTTCGTTTGTGATCTGTTTCTTTGTCGACACATTTTTACTGCTTCCCTGAGTTGGTAGGGTAGCTTTGTGTGCTAGGTTTCCTATATGGCCCAGTGGGTCAGCCTCCCCAGTTAACCTTAGGTGGACACTCTTGGTGCACCCCTTTGTGGACTGTGTGTACAGCCTTGTTGTAGTTAAGTCTTGATTGTTGTTGATATCACTGGGAGGAATTGACCTCCAGGCCAGTTGGCAGCAAGGATCAGCTGTGTCTAGGCTGGGAGAAGTTTGGTGCTGGAGACAGCCTTATAGGATTAGACTTGCCAAATTGCAAAAGCCTCTGTGCTCAGCTTGGATGGGGTGGAGTCTCAGGGCAGAGCACACAGTCTTGGCTTCCCATCAGCTGTGCCCTTGAGCATGCGCACCTCCAGACCTCTGCCTTCCCCGGCTCCCGATTTTCCGCTTGATAGTCCAGATTCTCCCCATAAGAGTGTGGGTCCCCAGGGGCTTGCCTGGAACTGGTGATCAGTGCAGTCAGAACTGGGGTTCAGTGCAGTCAGGAGCTTCCAACTCCCTTCTGCTTAGGGAAAGCCTGTGGCAACCTCCACAGTCTTTGTGCACACTTGCACATGCACGCGCCTCCAGACCCCTGCCCGCCCATCCGAGTGCCTTTCTTTCTACCTGACAGTCCAGACTCCCCCCTTATGAGCCTGGGTCCATGGGGTTTTGCCCAGAACTGGGGTTCAGTGCAGTCAGAACTGGGGTTCACTGCAGTCGGGGCTTCCTTCCCCCTCCCACCAGAGAAAGTCAGCCAGGCTCTCAGCCACCCTTCCTCTCTGTGCGTGAGTCTCAGTACCTCAACCCTTTGCTGTTCCTCCAATTTTCCCTGAGCTTTTCTCTTCTAGTTGTAGAATTTCCACTCAGCCAGCTTTCCTGTGGTTCTGGATGGTGTCCTTTCTGTCTTTAAGTTGTAGTTTTGAAATTGTTGTGCAAGGCAGCAGTATAGGTGCTTACCTATACTGCCATCTTGGTTTCTGAGCCATTTTTATATATCTTGAAGAGTAAAATTTCAAAACACAAGTAGCAAGATCTCAATAGCAACTCAATAATAAATAACTGATCATTGGCTACTTTTTACATTTTAAAAAAGTCAATTATACTATTTTTGAACCACAGAGAGGAACAAAAATTAAGTAGTGGGCTTAACTGTGTAGTAAAACATTTTCAGGAGGTCTGGCAACAACAAATCATGAGCTATGAAGTCACATAGACCTGGGGTTGATCTCTGGCTCAGCCACTCATAGGGCTTCTATCACCAAAGCAGGTGAACAAACCACTCTGAACCTGAGCTGCCTCATCTCTAAGATGAAGATAATACCTACCAGGTAGCTTCACAGTGAATACTACACAAGACAATATTGTACACCACTTAATTCCTTGCATGCCAGTTTATTTTCAAAAGTGATTACTTTTCTCCACTGTCAGTTGATATACCTAAATTGTGTTATCTGAAATGCTAGTTTTCCTGGATAGTTTGTAAAAAAAGAAAAAAAAAGTGAATCCATAGTCAAATACATTTTAAAATGCTATGTCAAACAAGGGTAAACAGATTTCTTGATTGCAGATATTTTGAGAGACTTTGATATGTTAATATGCTTTTGGAATATGAGAGAGGGTTATAACATGCAAAGTGCCCCACTTGTATTTGACAGGAGAATTAATTTTTCTGAATATTTAAATGCCCTACTATTTCACAAGATGTACTATTGGGAGAAACTGTTTTAGACATTTCTCTGCCTGAATATTTACTCTGAAGTCATTCAAGGATAGCTGAGCTCTACATACTCCCTTTGGCAGAGTTCATGGCGTCTCAAAGGCCATGCCATACTTTTAAAGATCTAGCATACTTATTTGTCAGGGAAAGAATTCTACAGCTCTTGAGGGGTCAAATTAGGAATGTAATTTTAAATATAGCTTTCTAGCTAAATACTCTGTATTTCAAGTTCAGTTGACCCTCTTAATATAATTTTGACACAATATTAGCATTGTCACACTCATAGGATTTGAGAGTTAGAATACACATTATTTCATGTTTTCATTTTCTCCTAACTCAACAAGTTTTCATATAATATAATCTATTAAACTATTTTTGTTTGATAATAAATCTAAGTAAGTTTTTAAATTAAATTATCTCATGTCTTACACAGAGAAATGAGTCAGCTATATCTAGATATACAGTTGTTAGAGATTACTTAGAAAATCTCCAAGCAAGGAACAGCTTTAAAATTATATTGCAAAAATAATATTAGGACCTGCTCTTTTTTATCAAAATAATTTCATTCATTTAACAAATACATGACAAGTATTTATTTTTTAAGTTGAAAACGGTTTTTTTGTTTTGTTTTGTTTTTCTTATTTTCCCCTAGGATTTACCTTATTGTGCTGGTAAGGTCTAAAGTTACTCTTCTTGTGTCTCTGATCTTTTATACAGTTAACAAAGAAGTGAACAAATAGCAATAAAAGATCATCACTCTTTTGCATAATATTTTTTCCTGGGACTGCAAGCACATCTGTGGTTTGCCTTCATCACTGAAAATTGACATTTCCCATATCCTCCAGTTAGTGTGATGTTAACTGGAGCATCACATTCAGTTATTATTCCCTTATTATTTATACGCATTTTATGCTATTTTAAAAGTCATTCTGTTGAACATGTCATGACTGAATATGAATGAATCCAAATATCAGAACTTTTAATATGGCTACAAATGTCAAATTGCAGGCAGGCCCTTATTGGTTGAATTAGATAACAGATAATGTATCCTATGTCCAGCTAATGCTAGAATGTCATCTCAACCAGGTGTCCTTATAAAAATACAAGCCTAATGGGACTGAAAAATGTTAAATGAATTCAGGAAAACATATATGTTTCCCATTAATTTTGAGAAAGAAGTAAAGTTTCAAATGTATAAGGAAATTTCAACTAAATGTGATATGAAGGGAAATTATAACTGTATCTTCCTGGGTAATTTAACTACAGTTTCGTTTGAATGGGCTAAATTGAAGATAATTGTTCCCTCTTTTTTGTTGTTGGATTTCACCTTTACTCTCTTTATTGTGAAGTGTGCATAGCCAAGTTATTTAAATTTTCAATAATCTATTTCAAAAAGTGACCACAGGTGATAGGGGGCCTTTTGACATTCACCTTTTTAAGTTTTGATGTGAACAGTTGTTGAAGGAAATCACTGAAAGCCTGACAACCCCAGGGTTCAGGGCCCTTTGACACACCACAGTTAGAGCATCAAACACGTGTGCATGCCAACTTGATTCTAATTATCTTGGCCTGCTGGAAAGAAATATCCTTTTACTTCATTTTGATCTAACCTTCATTTTGCCATTCAACTGAAAATAATAATACTTAATGTGAGCTATATAAAGACCTATTTTGCCTTTGCAGCATCCTGTGCTCTGAGCAATGTCAATCCATACTTCTTTTATTTGGGCGAATCACTTTCTCTTTGAGTCTGTGGAAGAACACCAGCAGAGGGAAGGATACTTAGTCGAGTTGCAGTATATAAATAGCTCTGCCGAGAGCATTACAAAGACTCTGTTGTGCTATCACACAGCAGAGCCAATAATGTACAATATGAAAAATCCCTGCCAAGTGCACAGAGAATACAGACAATGTTTGCCATTTCTCTGATCGGCTGTCTGTTATGTGTTGCAAGATTTTATAGCCATAGAATCAGAAAAGTCTACCACACCCCAAAGTGCTTCTATTAAAACAATAATAAAAACATAAACCATAAACACACACACACACATCCTTAAAGACATCAGAACAGCATCAACAATAACAAAAAAACAGTGGGTGAGAGTGGAATGGAAACACATAATTTTCTATAGAAACAGAAATGGATTTTTCACAAAGCACCAAAACCTTGTATAACCACTTCCTTGAAGATGCCTTCTGTTTTCTGAAAACATACCAATCTACAAATATGTAAAAGAATTAGAATATCCAGGATTTTTAAGGAAAAAGTCATACCTTGAAAAATCAAATATATGAAAAATCATATGTGAACTGAGTATCTTATTTAAAACAAAGCCATAAACATTTTATTCTCCATAAAATGTTAACATTTTATTTTCAGAAGATGGATTCCAAAATTAGCATCCCTGATTTTTGTTTTCAAAATATGCTTCAGATATATAGCAGGAAAATACCATATTTGAAAGCTACCATTTAGGATTTTCTTTGACTGTATATGTTACTAGAGGCCCAGTGCATGAATTCGTGCATGAGTAGGGTCCGTCAGCCTGGCTGGCAATCGGGGCTGATCGGGGCATCTCACACAGTTCCGATCAGGGCAGATCAGGGCCGGCCAGCTGGGGGTTGGCGGAGGGTGTGGTGGGGGAGGTAGGGGCCGCTGGAGGTTGTCTGGCCAGAAGGGGAGGGACTATGGGAGGTTCCTATTGTTCCAGTCATTCGGTCATAACAGTTGCTTAGGCTTTCATATACATAGATATTTGAAGATGCAGTTGTATTTACATGGCAGGCAAATACATGTTTTGGGCATTCTGGATCTTAACTACTTTCCATAAGCATTTTCAATTTTTTATAAGAAAACTTTTCAAAAAAATATGTTATTACATCTATAATAATAAAAGGGTAATATGCTAATTAGACCAAGCATCCCTCTGGACATCATTCCAGACATCTTTCTGGACAAAGCCGGGGCCAGAGGGAAACCAGATCGGGTCCCAGGTGCCTGTGGGGGGCTGGAGGGAAGCAGCCTGGGTCCCGGGTGCCAGAGGGAAGCCAGTGCTGGCAGCCGGGGAAAGGAAGGCCTACTCTTGCATGAATTTCATGCATCAGGCTTCTAGTTTTATTATAATAACCTAAAATAACACCACAATAAGATCTTTAAAGTTTCTCTTGACTCCTCATTCAAATCCCTCCTGTGTTTCTTTACTGTGACCTCCTTTTATTTTGCTTCCAGTCTTGTGATCCCCCTCTCTCTTCTGCTCTTTCTTTTTTTCAAGTCACTTCTAAAATCATTTGTAATCCTTCTTGTGGTTTTATCTTTATATGCATATACCTATTTCTGGATTTCCCTGCTTTTTCCTTGATTTCTGAACCTATCCTTTATTTCTCTCTTTTTCTCTACTTTCCTCTGTTTTACACCATTAACTCCCCCCACCCTCAACACACTTACACACACACATCCTCTCAAAAGCATGAGGCAGCAGACGACATTTTTTGAAATGATACCTTATAAATTTTTTCAGGTTGTAGAGAACAAAATGTTCTAGCTGAACCATTCAAGTATATGCACAGACCCTTTAGTGGAATCTGATCATACTTTATAGCCCAGTTCAAACTTCACCTCTACCGTGAAATCTTTCTCTCATTCCTTAGAGGGAAAAAAGTTTGCTTTCCTATCTGCCCCAAAAGAACTGTATACACACAGTTCTATTTTAGAATGTGTCATGTTATATTATAGACATGGTTTACATATTAATGTGGCCTAGTAAAGTATAAACTGCTTGATTGGAAGAAACATGGTTTGTGTATCTTATTATTCCCTGTGTCCAAAATGATAGCCTAAATCAGGCAGGTCCTCAATAAAAAAAATTTTTTTAAAAAGGGTGAAGAAGCACAGGTACACAAATTGCCTGAGTTTATATCCCTGCTTTCCATTTATCAGGAAACTCACTTAACCTATACAAACTCAGATACTAATTTGTACATTATAAATAATTACTTCCTGGGTGGTCAGAAGAGCATTTAAAGCACTTTGCACAGTACCTGGCATATAGTAATTGCTCAATTTGTGTTAAACGTTTGCTCCTTGAGAAGGTGGACCTCATCTGATATCAACAGCTTTGATATGGTTATAATTTAGCTTAAAATAACCAGTTAGAATTCTCCCAACCACTTTTTTATGGACAACATCATCCTGCAAATGTGCTGCTGGATGTCTCATTAAATGACATAAGGATTCCCTAAAGGTGAAGTTGAGGACTTGAAACTTTTTTATAATGGGCATCACTAGGGAGTAGGACTTCCAGATGGTATATGCCAGAGCCAGCTGTCCAGGGAGCATTGCTTGATGAGAGCTGTGGTCTACAGAGAACAGTGAAAAGGTAAATGCCCATCTGAAAGTCTGGCTCAGTGGCCTAGGGTAAGAATGCATTCACATCAAATATGAGATCCATCATCTGATCCATTCATGCATCATTTATTATTCTATTCAATATATTGTATGATTGCAAATGTTACTACATTAGAGAACAAACAACACTTGCATTGTACATAATCATCCTTTTCTGGAGAAAACTTATTTTCTTTTTAGTACCCTTAAAGACAAGAAAGTCACAATACAATTTATATCGATCTTATATTCTGTCTGAAATAAATACATCTATGCAACATATGATTTCTTTGTGCATTGCTCCCAATAGCCTATTGTTTGTAGTATGGGTAGAGATGAAACTTCATAGATTTTTTTCTGACAATTGGAAAATTTTATTTTTGTTTTTGCATCACTCATCTAACTACTTTTTTTAAAATGTCCCTAAGTCTTCAAATTTTGAAACTACCTAATTGCCTTGGGTTAGATATTACCCAAATATATTCTTTTTCCCTCACCTTTGTCTATTTCTCTACCTTGTTATTGTATCATTATGTTCCTGCCCTGAATGACATCACTTTGCATTTATATCAATTCAAACTCGTCCTGATTTGTTTTATAAAATAATTTTCCTATTTCCAAAAGGTCATTTTTATTTTCACTGTTACTTCTCTCAATTACTCAGGCTTTAGAATAGCTCTGGCATATGTAATTCCCAATACATTTGGGGAAAAAAGTGTGTGGCTCCTTTACCTCTTTCTCTACTATATCTACACTTCTAAAAGTTTTACGCATTCCCCTTCTTTATTACAAGTCTTTCCATTTTTCTCCTGGCCTTACCTTCTTCCTTATCCAGCTCAAATGCCTGGTCAAGGACTTGCTTGCCAGCATCTCAAGTCCTTTGGCCTCATACTTACTCTGCACTTGTTGCACAGACATTTAGCCCTGGAAAAGTCCAGTCATCCACTCTCATCATTTCTACATACTGAGCAGTGCTAGAGAAAAATCACAAAATCATGACATTTGGTGCTTATACAACTACATGGTTTCTGATTTTAACAATGCCTTCTAAGTTAACAAGTAATTTTTAATGCCTTTTGTTAGTACTCTCTACATTCCTAGAGTACCTATTGCAAAATTTTATTATTTCCTTGAAACCAGCATTAAGCATTTATCTACTCATTCCCAATACATATTTGGCTCTTATTTTATAGTGTAAATCTGGATTCATTTCAACTTCCTGCCTCTTACTTTTTAAAAAAATTATTTACTCCTCAGATATCAGAGCCTCATCCCCCACTGCTTTCAGGAAATAAATGGCCATATTTCTATTCAAGAATACACTTTTGCCTCTTATCAATAGTGCTTCCCAATGATCAAATTTTTACTGGTTAACATCATAATAGAAAATAAATAGGGAGGGTTTTTTACAAAGTATTTAATATCAAGGACCACCACTATTCTAAGATGTACACTTTTACCTTTCTTGGCATTAAATATTTTATACATTAAAGGAAATATTATATACAATTGATTTCTTTAATGTTTTTCCTCTCAACTGGATTCTTTAATTCAACTTCCAATTGAAAAAGAAAGTGCAATAAAATATTTTTTAAATATTTCTTGCTTGCCCACTCTCTATATCATATCTTTATCTTTTTCACTTCATGTTTCTTTTAAAGTCAAGCAGCTAAAGGAATAATATACATTCACTGTTCAGTTTCTACAATTCCCAGTCACTTCTTAACCATTAACATTTAACTCCTGTTCACTAAAATTGCTTTTGTTAAGATAAGTAATTACCTCCTAATCACCAAAGCCAAAGGTCACTTTTAAGTCCTCATTTTCTTTGATCCCAAAGATACCTTTGCCCTATTGACTATTCCCATGTCTTTGAAAATTTTTCTTCCTTTCACTAATGCAACATTGTTTGCTTTTTCTACTTACTTTCTGACAACACCATTTGTCCTCCTTTTGGAGATCTGCCTTCTATGCAAGGCTTTGAAGTTTTGATGTTCCTCCAGTGACTCCTGCCTAGTTCATTCTAGTCTTATAGTACTCCCCCACAGTGTAATCTTGTTCCTATTCCTGACGACTTTATAGAATCTGTATTTCTCCACAGATCTCTTTATAGAGTTACAAATCTCTGTTACCTTTCCATTACACGTTTTTATCCATATATTCTGTTAAAGGTGCCCAACTTATAAATCCCCTTTTACTCTTATGTTTTCTCCCTCTACATGTTCTATCAAAAAGGTGCTAACCTTATTGTCCAAGTGAGAAACCTGCTTCTCCCTTTCTTGCATTTCCAGCCAGTCAATTACATAAAGCAACCTGCAAGTTCCTCCTGTCTTCTCAATTCTGACTAGCACCATTAATCAGTTTCCTATTGATTTCTTGTCTTGATTAGAGCAAATATCATTCTGACTCCAATCTCTTTCAAAATGCACATAGAATGATTTTTCTAAAACTGTTATGGTTTCTACAATCTACAGGATGAAGTCCATATTCCTAAAATGCTTTTCAAAGCCTCCTGCTTATCCTGTCATATTCTCAGCACTCACCCACATCTTTCTGATCTTACCTGACTAAACATCTTAGTGCAGCCCTCGTGGCTTCTGCTGGACACATGCTTCCCTCTACCTTGAATGTCCTTTCTTTTCTCCCAACTTCTTTAAAAATACTCAACATACATTTTAAAGTTCTCTGTAAGGTGCCTTCTTTGGTCTCTCACAGTGTTTGTTAAAAAATGGCTTATTTGCCTTTGTTCATTACAAAGTTATAAGCTTCCTGACTAGAAGGAGTTTGCCTCTATTATCTGGTATGAAGCCTGGTTTGTAGCAGACACTTAATAGGTGTGTACTGGTAAATATCATTCTCTTCTCTCAGCATTGAACCTAATTCCTCTTCTTAGTTTAAACAGACTATTAAAATCCCCAGCTCAGCCCTAGGAGTTTCATGGTTCTTTTAGTCATATGCATTATATCTAGTTTGTTAATAATGATGTTAGCTTTTTTCATTTAAAAACAATCATAAGGCTTAGCTCACAAAATCTTATGGGGCAAGTTGAAGTTTATTAATGCAAAAATAAATTAATAATGAAAGCAGAAGTATATCTTGGGTTAAAGGTACTGAAAACGTATGACACTATTTAGAACAGCAAATTTATAAGCTGATACTGACAACACCCTAAAGGTCATATCACTAATAATACGTTAGGTAGAAAGTTGGTAATAACTTGCAAAGTTAATTGGATATTTTTTTTTAAATTAAGGACTTCTGATGTCAAAAGAAGAACTTAATGAAACTAAATAATTTTCCTCAAATATTCTGTCCTCCCATTAAGAAAAGTGTAAGTGGCAATGAAAACCTAATTAATTCAAAAATACCCTTTTATCCTTAAAATTTAGAATCATAACCACATTTTATTAGACAACTCACAGATCTAAATCTATTTTCTCATAGAAGGTTCTAGGAGAAAGTATAAAATATGTGACTCTCTCTTTGGCATTCTCATCAATGCCCATTGCAACCTGTCTCCCCTCTCTCACAACGTTCCCTTCACACACACCGAGACACTATCCTCTACCCCCGTGGTCAGCAAACTGCAGCTCCTGAGCCACATGCGGCTCTTTGGCCCCTTGAGTGTGGCTCTTCCACAAAATACCACGGCCTGGGCGATTCTATTTTGAAGAAGTGGTGTTAGAAGAAGTTTAAGTTTAAAAAATTTGGCTCTCAAAAGAAATTTCAATCGTTGTACTGTTGATATTTGGCTCTGTTGACTAATGAGTTTGCCGACCACTGCTTTGCCCTCCAAGAATCCAAATCATTTTGCTGAAGTTAGCAGAGTGAAAGAGTTACACTTCTTTATTATAAATTTTATTTGAATATGAGACTTCAAATGACTAAAACACTTTTAATATCTAAAGGAATTATACTCAAACATGTATTTTAGACTGTGAGCAGCAATTGTTGGAAATGTTTTTGTTTTGGGGAAAGGGGTGAGGAGAGGAAACTATTTAACACTGCCTAAATTGTAACTACTCATAAGACCAGAAGTATTATTAATATCCTGGAGAACATATCAGAACTGGTATGAAGGTAGGCCTTTAGCTTGCTTTTTTCCCTCTTTAATTGAATTTATTGAGGTGACATTGATTTGCAAAACTTACAGGTTTCAAGTGGACAACTCAATAAAACATCATCTGCACACTGCACCCGTCACCCAAAGGAAAGTCTCTTTCTTTCCCCATCCCCCCCCATTTGCCCACCTCTACTTACCCCCACCCTCCTTTCCCTCTGGCTATCACACTGTTCTCTGTGTCTTTGTGTGTCATATATGTGTGTGGTTTGCTTAATCCCTTCACCTCCTTTCATCCAGACCTCCAAACCCCTTCCCTCTGGAGATTATTGTGTTAAGTAAAATAAGCCAGTTAGAGAAAGACAAGAACCCTATGATCTTGATGGAGAAAATGAGACATTTTTGGGGGGCTAGCAATCTGAATCTAGTCACTGCCCCTTTAATTATCTGGTCCTGCAAGACCTGTTTACCCAAAATACTACTCCCATTTTAGAGAGGCCATAAACCATCCCCAGACGGACTTATCAGTGCTGGCGCCAGGCCAGGCCTTGAGATGTGGTCCCACTGCCCCCATCCCAGCACATGGGGCTTTTTGCAAAGCCCACAAAAGGTCCGGAAGTATAATCCATATCTGGGGGACAAAGAACCAAAAGGGTATAAAGGAAAAGCTTCCTCCATATTGGAGGGCTCAGGCTTTGGAGAGAAACAGACTCCCCTGAGTCACTGTACCGGTACATGTGAAATGTCTGGAATAAATGGGTTTTTCCTGTGCCTCCAGTACACCTGCATATTTTTTCTCAGCCGCCTGGTAAAGTCTGTAACAATCTCACTCATACATGGAATCTAATGAGCAAAATAAACTGAAAATATCACTCAGCAACCAATCTAGAAACAAACTCATGAGGTGATAGGCAAAGGAATAAGCAAAATACAAGAGGAGCTTTAAAGAAGTTTGTAAAAGGAAATCAAAATAAGAAAGTTCTCAAAAAGTTTTGGCTGGTGTTTACCTGAACACATGCTTGGGTGTCAAGGCTAGAGGAGTATGAATAGTTTTTGAACACTTTTATACAAGTTATTTTAAGCTATTAGCCAATTTACTCATTATTTCCTCAATTCACAAGAAAAAATAATGCAAGATGGATAACATTTAAAGAAAGATAAATTATAGGGGCAGTATCTTAAATCTATCATTGACTATTTCCAATGCTGGTAAACCACAGAATTTAGAGTGGGGGTATAATTATTAGAAGATTTTTATGTTTCTCTTCATTGAGCAGAGGATCAATAGTGTATAAGCTGGAGGGATAGTTTTCCCAGAGCTAGAGAGTTTTAGTAAATAACAACTTGCTAAGCCTTGGTGGAAATTTGAATTGCTACTAACAGATGTAGAAAGTAAAAAATAAAAAATCTGCTATTCTTCAAAAGTATATTTGACTTTGGACACAATAATAAATTGCAGGTTGATTCAAAATTATTTAAATGATAAATACATCTTTAAACTCTGTTCTCATGAAAGTTTTTAAGATATATCTGTATCTTACTAATCACTGTAACTGCAATCTACAGCAAAATGTCTCGAATGCTATGGTGTTCAGTAAATATTTCCTAAATAAATAGCACTGATTTTTTGCTGCTAATAATAAGAGTTAAAAGCTTATTAAGTGCATGCCAAGTACTAGGCATTAGAACTAGCACATGGAATATATTTCTTAATCCTCATGGCAACAATATAAAGTAAGTGGAATTGTGGTACTCAGTTTAAATATTTGGTAAATGAGGTACTGAGAGATGAAGCAATTTGTCCAACTAGTGAGTAATAGAGTCACATACAAGCAGACAGACATCAGGATCCCTGTACTCAGCCACCATGACATAGCTCTTCTGCATCTGCTATCTTTTTTACACTCTTATTTATTTAATGAGCATTTATTGAGTGGTTTTTAAGTGCTAAGCCCTGTAATGGCATTGAAGTTACAAAAATGAACGAAACACCAAGAATTTGTGTTCTGATTAACCTTATTATATTGGGGAGAGGGATGGGGAAGAGACACAATTTAAACAGATAAATAAGAGCTAAAAGGAAAATAAAGCAGAGGAAAGTGGACAGAGTATGAGAGTGCAGGTTATACTTTTAAATAGGGAGTCAAGAAAAGTCATTCAGTTAAGGAGACTTTTGACCAGAAATATGCAGGAAGGAAGAAGCAAGCTATGGAAATATGTAAGGAGAACCTGTCCTAGTGAAGGGAAGTACATGGGGGTCGGAGAACACTCAGCACCTCTAGAGAATATTGAGCTAGCCAGTGTGGCCAGAGCATACGAGAAAGTGGGAAGAGTAAAGACAATGAGAAAAAAGGGTACTGGGAGGAGGCGGAGGATCTTACAGACCTTGGTATAAAGGCTCTGGAATTTATTTTGAGCACTTTAGGAGGCTATTTGAGGGCTTTGAGAGAAGTAAAATGGCTTAAAAATAATAAAAATAACCAAACATTCATCTTGCTATTTATAGAGTGCCCAGTTATGTAGAAATATGAGGAATACATCTTCAGAGATGTTATAAAATTAAATATTTCATTTTTATAACTCCATGTCTCTTATGCCTAATGTGTGGAGTTGAGAAAATCTGGCCATAACAAGAAAATTGTGTAATTAGATCAGATCACTCTTTAGGGCCATTTGCATTTAGGTGCAGTCCTCTTTTTCAGAATACTCACACTCCCTGGACCATTTCTTTTCTCATTATTTCATTTATACCCAATATATTGATAACTTACAGGTCAATAATCCCAACCCATAGTTATTCAGTTCTAGATCCACATATCAAACCACCCTCCTGCTCCTCTTTTTGAATAGCCAACTCAGAAGCATTTTGAACATCTTGTGTCCAAACTAAACTCATTGCCATCTCCTATAAACTATCCTCTCTTAAATTTCCTTTCTTGTGAAATGATACAACCATCAATTTATCCAAAATCGCAGGCCTCGATCGGTTTATTCTTACAATTAAGTGTATTTATTAAGATCCTACTATGTATATCAGAAAAAATATTGAGCCCGGGGGATGGAGGTGTGAACAAACAAGTACGAAGTCAACACATAAATCTTTGAGTCTAGAGGGGCATATGAAGAAGAGACAAATAATCACATAAATGAGTAGATATACAAGAACAGCAGAGGGTGCAAACAGATTATATAATTTGGACTAAAAAGTTGGGAAAGATCGCCCAGGATAATTTCCAATGAATTCAAAATATGAAGTATTAAATGATTGTTGAAATTAGTGAGGACTGGAAAAAAGCACAGAAGGGGGAGAGAAGAGAATGTACCATAAACCCTTGATTTTGCAGACCTCAATTTAACGGACTTTAAATTTAAAGGACAAAATTTCTAGTATGTTATATGTGAAAATTAACACACTGTTAGCTTTAAAATGCTTTCAACCAAGATTTGCTAATAATTAGATTAACAGGTTATATTTTGTTAATAATTCCCTGTTACTTTTTTCTTTATTGATAAAGGTTTTATATATGTGTCCTTATTCCCCCATTGCCCCCCCATCCCCCACTCATGCCCTCACCCCCCTGGTGTCTGTGTCCATTGGCTAGGCTTATATGCATATATGCAAGTCCTTTGGTTGATCTCTCCCCCTTACCCCCACCCTCCCCTACCTTCCCTCTGAGGTTTGATGGTCTGATCAATGTTATTATGTCTCTGGATCTATTTTTGTTCATCAGTTTATGTTGTTCATTATATTCCACAAATGAGTGAGATCATGTCATATTTATCTTTCTCTGACTGGCTTATTTCACTTAGCATAATGCTTTCCACTTCCATCCGTGCTGTTGCAAATGGTAAAAATTCCTTCTATTTTACTGCAGCATGGTATTCCATTGTGTAGATGTACCACCATTTTTTAATCCACTCATCTGCTGATGGGCACTTAGGCTATTTCCAAATCTTAGCTATGGTAAATTGTGCTACTATGAACATAGGGATGCATATATCCTTTCTGAATGGTATTTCTAGTTTCTTGGGATATATTCCTAGAAGTGGGATCATTGAGTCAAATGGGAGTTCCATTTTTTGAGGAAACTCCATACTGTTCTCCACAGTGGCTGCACCAATCTGCATTCCCACCAGCACTGCATGATGGTTCCTTTTTCTCCGCATCCTCGCCAGCACTTGTCATTTATTGATTTGTTGATGATAGCCATTCTGACAGGTGTGAGATGGTACCGCATTGTTGTACCATCTTCTTTTCCAATTTGGATCTATTATTTCTTCTTCTTATGTAATTGCTTGGCTAGCACTTCCAGAACTATGTCGAACAGGAGTGGTGAAAGTAGGCATCCCTGATCCGTTCATGTTCTTAGTGGAAATGGTTTTAGTTTTTGCCCATTGAGTATGATGTTGACTATAGGTTTGTCATATAATGCTTTTGTTATGTAGAGGTATGACCCCTCTATTCCCATTTTGCTGAGGGTTTTTATCAAGAAAGGGTGTTGGATTTTGTCAAATGCTTTTTCTGCATCAATTGGTATGACTGTGATTTTTATCTCTCAATTTGTTTATGTGATGTGTCACATTTATTTATTTGCAGACATTGTACCAGCCTTGCATCCCTGATATAAAAATCCCACTCAGTCATGGTGTATGATCTTTCTGATGTAATGCTAGATCCGATTTCCAGAATTTTGTTGAGGATTTTGGCATCTATGTTCATGACGACTATTGGCCTTTCATTGTGTTGTCTTTCTCTGCTTTTGGTATTAAGGTAATGCTGGCTTCATAGAATGAGCTTGGAAATGTTCCTTGCTCTTGAAATTTTTGGAATATTCTGAGGAGGATAGGTTTTAGTTCTTCTTTGAATGTTTTGTAAAACTCCCCTGTGAAGCCATCTGGCCCTGGGCTTTAGTTTGCTGCAAGCTTTTTGATGACTACTTAAATTTCCTCCATAGTTATCAGCATATTGAGATCTTTAGATTCTTCCTGATTGAGTTTTGGAAGGCTGTATTTCTCTAGGAATATGTCTATTTTCTCTAGGTTGTCTAGTTTTTTTAGAATAGAGCTATTCATAGTATTTTTTAACAATCCTTTGTATTTCTGTGGGGTCTGTTGTTATTTTGCCTCTTTCATTTCTGATTTTGTTTATTTGGGTCCTCTCTGCTTCTTGGTGAGACTGACTAGATGAGCTAGCAGTAGTTCTCAACCTTTCTAATGCTGCGACCATTTAATACAGTTCCTCATGTTGTGGTGACCCCCAACCATAAAATTATTTCCATTGCTACTTCATAACTGTAATTTTGCTACTGTTAATGAATCATAATGTAAATATCTGTGTTTTCCGATGGTCTTAGGCGACCCTGCTAGCGGTTCTCAACCTGTGGGTCACAACCCACAGGTTGAGAACCGCTGCACCGCTGCTGTAGAGCCTAAGACCATCGGAAAACACAGATATTTATATTAGGATTCATAACAGTAGCAAAATTACAGTTATGAAGTAGCAATGAAAATAATCTTATGGTTGGGGGTCACCACAACATGACGAACTGTATTAAAGGGTCACGGCATTAGAAAGGTTGAGAACCATTGAGCTAGAGGTTCATCAATCATCTTGTTTATCCTTTCAAAGAACCAGCTATTGGTTTCATTGATCTTTTGTATTGTTTTTTGGTCTCTATGTAATTTATTTCTGCTCTGATCTTTATTATCTTCTTCCTTCTGCTCACTCTGGGCTTTTCTTGTTGCTCTCTTTCAACTAATTCTTTAAGTTGTAGAGTTAGATGGTTTATTACCTTTTTTTCTTGTTTTTTTGAGGTAGGCCTGTAGAGCTATAAACTTTCCTCTCAGGACTGCTTTCACTGTGTCCCATAGATTTTGAATTGTTGTGTTTTCATTGTCATTTGTTTAATGATGTTTTTAAGTTCTTCTTTGATCTCTTTGGTAACCCAATCATTTTTTAATAGCATGCTATTCAGCTTCCAAGTATGTGAATTTTTTTATTGTTTTTATTGTAGTTTATAGTTTATTTCTAATATTATGCCATTGTGGTCTGAGAAGATGCTTAATGTTACTTCAATCTTCTTGAATTTGGAGAGACTTTGCCTGTGACCCAATATGTGGTCTATCTTTGAAAATGACCCATGTGCACTTGAGAAGAATCTATATTCCATAGCTTTGGGGGGAAATGTTCTGAAGATGTCAAATTAAGTCCATCTGATCTAATGAGTCATTTGGGATT